>JAYESD010000011.1:31130065-31406648 GCA_036927565.1 Tuctoria greenei
TAACATTCCATAACTGCTCAAGATTCTTCTATACGTAGATAGAAGCAATCTTAAGACTTCCAAACACCTTAGGAACATATCCCACATTCCTAAACAACTCAAATTCATGACCCACACGAAATCCTATCATAACCAACTCAATACTTTCCATACGGAGCCATAACCGACTCTGCCGCAGCCAAAGTCATCAACCGGTACGATCCGATCCTTCCAACCAGATCTTTCCTTCCTTATCCCATCTTCGGAACCATGTTGCCAAGTCATGCACCGCATGCATACGTGCGAACACCTTCATGCGACATTCAGTAACCTTCATATGCACTGCCCTTGATTCAATCATCCTGCGCGACCTCCTGATCAGCTCAACCACAGTCCCTCCCGAACTTGGTTGTTGGAACCTCATCTCCTCCCTGAGACTAGTCCATTGGATCCTATCACCAGCCATGTATTGAACTCAAGCAACACCTGCACATGAATAAACAACCAATCCATACCAGCCCAAGTCCTCGACTTGACTCAAGTTAGTTCCGAACACAACACCTTACGTGAGAACCTCACATAAGCATGTTGCAAAACCATAGTAACACGATATCATCCATATCATCCAAAACGTACCAAAAACTTAGCAAATGAATACTAAGCAATCTTTCCAACAATGTAAAGCAAGTACGAAACATTGCAAATGAAAAGCAGAAGCACTACGGTCAAGTTCTGGACCTTGCCAGAGCAACCCGGAGCTTGAGCCGGAGCTAACAAAAGCTAGTAGAACCTAGCACCGGAGCTTACCAAAACTAGTACAACCAAGCTCCCGCCGGAGCTTACAAAACTAGCAGGACCTAGCGCCGGAGCTAACCAGAACTAGTCGGAACTAGTAAACCCAAAAACCGGAGCTAGAAAAGTCAACTCGGAGCTTAGCAAAAAACATGTCGGAGCTATCAAAAACATGTCGGGGCTATCAAAGATGTGTCGGAGCTATCAAAGACGTGCCGGAGCTAAAGACAAAACTTCACCGAAGATGACCAAAGCTAGTCGGACCTAGCATCGAACGTAACCGGATCTACCCAAACCAAGCCAGACCTACCGTCGGACCTTGCTGTAGCTCAGAGCAAGAGTCGGACCTTGATAAAAAGATGTTTTGGTGATATTCAAAACTTTTATCATCAGAGCCAAGTGTATTCACTACAAGCCAATGTATTCAGCACATATAGGTCTTACAATCTCCCCCTTGATGAATGCATTGGCAACACCATTTAAAATCCGAACATTGGCTTATTCACACAAAAGTTTTGAAAGCAATTTCTCCCCATTTTGTAAATCGGAAATAAAATGAGAAAATTCCCATATTATCTCCCCCCTTTATTATCTATCCTTATGCACATATTCTCTTTCTCTTCATGCTTACCTCTCCCCCTTTGACAATGTATTTAGCAAGTCATGAGCATATAAACAAATTATCTCTCCCTCTTTAGTTGTTATGAGCATATTATAACATATACATATAAACAAAGCTCATCCAAGTCATACTATCAAGTACCTTACATTACCACATCAATGAAATACATAAAGTAGTGTAAGCCATGCTAGAGATCAAATGTAATTTTCAATTTAAGCAAGTCATGATCTCACAAACTTAACTATCTCAAAACCTGATAGCATGACACTAGTTGCTGCATTTTATTATTTTTCAAAGCATAAATTTATATCATATGATATTTGCAAGAGATTATATGCGTATCTGCCTTATTCTAACCAACCAAGCCAATCCTATGTCATTTGACAATCAGAAGCTTAAGGACATGGTTTTAGTCTTACACAACTTCTTCCAAGTTCATATCTAAGTGCAATGACAAGCCATCTCAAAAGAAGAAGTGCGATGCATGCATATTCTCTTGATCTTTTCTCAATTTATATTTGTTCATAAAAACTCAACATGTGAGTTGATTACTTCATTAATTCTTAATGATTAAAAGCATTTGTGAGCATGCAACAAGTTCAAAACAGCAAGAAAGTTCGACCATGGCCAGAGTTAGTGTAAGTAATTATTCCAATTACTAGACATGGCAAAAAATACAAAATGTATAACACGAGTAATGTAGTAAGAACTTTCAGCATGTAAAAGGAATCACATAGTCATATATGTATGAAATACTATGCTCATATTATTTTAATTTCAGATTCACACATAGACTTCCCAAGTTTCAAAAACTCCCCCTCAATTTAAGCCATGAGGATGCATAACCCCTATTTCACTATGAATGTAACAAAAACGAGTGAAATCCAAAGGTTTTGTAAAAATGTCAGCCAATTGTTGTTCGGTATCTACATGGTGAAGCACAATGTTTCCTTTTTCAACATTATCTCGGAGAAAGTGATACCTAATGTCAATGTGCTTAGTTCTAGAATGTTGCACGGGGTTTTTAGCAATGCAAATGGCACTAGTGTTATCACAGAATAGTGGAACACTATCTAGATCAACCCCATAGTCCTTAAGTGTTTGGACAATCCAAATAATTTGTGAGCAAACACTAGCAGCAGCTACATATTCAGATTCGGTTGTGGATTGTGCAACTGAATTTTGTTTTCTAGAGGACCAAGCAACAAGAGAATTACCAAGAAAATGGCAAGCACCGGAAGTACTTTTCCTATCAATCCTACAACCCCCAAAATCAGCATCCGAAAAAGCTTTCAAAGTAACGGTTGAGGAAGAAGGAAGAAAAATTCCAAATTCTTTTGTTCCATGTAAGTACCTGATAATTCTTTTGACAGCTTGACGATGTGAAGCACATGGGGAAGCTTGAAACCGTGCACAAAGACATACGCTGAATTGTATGTCCGGTCTTGATGTCGTGAGGTACAAAAGTGATCCGATCATGCTTCTATATTCTTTTTGATTCACGGGTTCACCATCTTCATCAAGTTCAAGTGTTGTTGCTGTTCCCATTGGTGTCCGAAGAGGCTTGCTTTTGTCCATGTTGAAGCGCCTTAGGAGGTCTTTGGTATACTTCGTTTGATGCACAAAAGTACCCTTCTTGGTTTGCTTGATTTGCAGCCCCAAAAAGTAAGTGAGTTCACCCATCATACTCATTTCAAATTCGGAACTCATCATTGCTGAAAACTTGGACACAAGATCATGAGAAACACAACCAAAGATAATATCATCCACATACACTTGAACGAATAATGAGTCATTGCCATGTTTAAGCACAAAAAGAGTTCTATCAACCTTGCCCATGGTAAACCCCTATTCAAGTAAGAATTTTTTTAACCTATCATACCATGCTCTAGGGGCTTGTTTGAGACCGTATAAGGCTTTGGACAGTTTGTAAACATGATTAGGAAAATCTGGATTTTCAAAACCCGGTGGTTGTTTGAAATAAACCTCCTCATCTATGTAGCCATTAAGAAAAGCACTTTTATCATCCATTTGATATAGCTTAAAACCTTTAGATGCTGCAAAAGCTAACAAAATTCTTATGGCTTCTAATCTAGCGACAGGAGCAAAAGTTTCATCAAAATCTAGACCTTCAACTTGAGTGAAACCTTGAGCAACCAACCTAGCCTTATTCCTAACCACAACCCCATCCTCACATTGTTTATTTTTAAATACCCATTTAGTTCCAATTAAAGTGTGACCTTGAGGTGGAGGTACAAGTTTCCAAACATTATTTCTTTCAAAATTTTCTAACTCTTCTTGCATGGAAATAATCCAAGATTCATTTGTGAGTGCGTGTGATATATCTTTGGGTTCAAAAGAAGCAACAAAAGCAGAATGAGCATAAGAGTTTGGATCGCAAAACCTGGACCGTGTGACTCGTTCATGCAAGCTTCCAATCATCTGTTGTGGGGGATGATCTTTGTAAAAACGTAGGGGAACAAATGTCTCACAAGCTTCTTCTTCATTAGGTTCATCGTAGATTGATGAGCTTGTGACTTGTGGATGATCAGGACCAGCATAGGTGATAGTCGGAGCTTGTTCAATGTCCGAAGCTGGACACGTGTCAACTTTGGAACTACCAGGCAGTATCACCGGTTCTTCTTCATCTTCGAAAATACCCTCCCCCTGAGGATACAGATCTGTTCCTGCAACACCAGAGCTAGTACCTGGGCTAGCTTCATCAAAAGACACTTCACAAGTCTCCACAATTTTGTTAGTGTCAAGTAAAAGCACACGGTAGCCTCTAGTATGAGATGGATAACCAAGAAACATGCCATCAATGGATCTAGGTTCAAATTTATCAAGGTTACCATGTTTCTTAACAAAGCATTTGCAGCCAAAGACCCGAAAGTGTGTAACACTAGGCCTATGTCCAAACCGGAGCTCATATGGTGTTTTACCTAGCTTAGCACGCAAGAAAACACGATTTGAGACATAACAAGCGGTTGCTAATGCATCAGCCCAAAATTTCCTAGGAGTTTGATATTCATCAAGCATAGTCCTAGCCATCTCAACTAAGGTTCTGTTCTTTATTTCTACAACACCGTTTTGTTGAGGTACATATGGTGAAGAGAATTGATGATCTATTCTATTTTCAGCACAAAAGTGATCAAAAGATTGATTTTTAAATTCAGTTCCATTATCACTTCTAATGCTTTTAATGATCCTGGGTGATCAATTGATAATCTAAGAAATAAAGTTATAAAGTGACTAAAAACTTCATTCTTAGACGCCATAAAGTAAACCCAAGAGTATCTAGAATAATCATCAACGATAACAAGAACATATCATTTACCTCCGAAGGATTGAACACATGAAGGTCCTATGGTGTCAAGATGCAAAAGTTGACATGGTTCAGTTGTCATGATCATTGTGAGAGGGGTATGTGAACCTGCGACCATCTTAGCATGTCTACAAGAAGAGCACACAATTTCTTTGTCCCCTTTAAGCTTAGGCAGCCCACGTATGCGATCAAGAGCACTAACACGCGTTAGGTGATCAAAGCCTACGTGACCAAGTCTACGATGCCAAAAATATAAGTCCTTTGAATCATTAGCAACTAGACACCTATGCTTAGAGGAAGACATATCAAAATCAGCTTTAAAAACTCTTCCAAACCGAGACATGTTAAAAATAAGCTCACTATTTGAACTTACAACTTTGCAGCAGTTTTTATTGAAAATAATTTCCAGATTTTCATCTAGCAATTGTGAAACAGAAAGCAAGTTGTATTTCAAATTTTTGACAAGTGGCACATCCTTCAAAGTGTAGTGAGCATTTACTCTAACCGAACCCTTAGCAATTATAGGAGTTGAAGAATTATCGGCAAAAGTAACATTCTCTACACGTGACACAGAAGAGAGGGAGGAGAACCATTCTTTGGTACCGGTCATGTGGCGTGAGCAACCTGAATCCACAATCCAAAAATTCTCCTTCCTCAAACGTGTAACCTACATAGAAGTACAATACGTCGACGACTCAATACTGGGGTTAGTCAAAAGGCATTTAGGAATCCAGTACTGAGTCACGCGACGTGCAGTAGGAAAAACACGCGAAAGCTGAGACAAAACAGCAGGTTTATGAGTCAAAGTTTGATATTTTTTATTCTTAACTACTGACCTATTAGGTGTTACTTGTGTAGCACAAAAATCAGTAGCTCCGGAGGCAAAAACAGAAGGTCCGAAGGTAAACTTTGAATGTTTTTGACTCAAAACAGCAGGCTGTACATTCGGTTCAATGTGTGCAGCAAATTTTGCATGAAAGTTATGAGATCTAGCAACCATTCTTTCCCTTTTCTGTTGTTTAGCTAGTCTATAACAAAAATCTATGACATGACCGTCTCTACCACAGAAGGTGCAATGAAATTTAACTTTGTGTTCATGTCTAGATGAGCAAGCAATATTTTTATTTGAAACCGAATGAGGCAGCACTCCTGCAGATTTGAAAACCACTCCTTTTTGTTTAGGAACTGTTTGAATCAAACCACTTCCTAATGACTTTACAATTTTAGGTGGATGTGCCTTAGCATGAGCATGAGAATCAAAACCTAAACCAGTTTTATCATTGCAAGACTTGGAAGAATTCAGCAGTAAGTTTAGGTTCTTATTCCCATTACAAAACCAATCTAATGTCCTATGCATGTTGTCAAGTTTATTGGACAGATCAAGGCAATTTTCACATGAAGTTTTTCCTTTTAGTTTGCAATTGGAACAAAATTTAACTTCATGAGAACGTAAAGCATTGTTCAATATAGAAATTTCATTCATAGCATCCTGTAGTTTGTTATCAATATTATCACAAGTAGAACAATGCAAATCAGTTGTAGAACAGCTAGCATCTTTCAAGTTTTTATCATTAAGTGCAGCAAGCTCTTTGTTCTTTTCAATTTCTTCATCAAGTCTATCTAGAGTGGAGGAGTGTGCACTTCTTAATGTGGACAATTGTTCATAGATTAAGTTACATGAGGGACATGAATCATCACTAGGAATCAAAGTTTTTAAACGGTTAATTTCAGATTCTAGTGATTCAATTTTAGCAGCATTATCCCTAAGCTTTTTGTCCTTTTTATTGACAATAATAGTTGCACAAGAAATAGCATCACACATTTCATTGCAGGTAGAACATACCTCATCGTCTTCACTGTTGTGTTCTGCATCCTCCTAACTTGATCTTGATCTTGTTTTGCCTGCCATGAAGCATAAGTTGGCCAGATCGTCATCATCTTCATCACTTTCAAAGTCCACGTCACTTGAACTGAGCTCTTGAAGCGCGGTGATGAAAATGTTGATCATCTTGCGTCCTATGGTACCTTTCTTCTTCTTGTTGGAATTTCCAGAGGAGGTCCGGACCTTGCTTTTTTTTTCTTCCCGGGTGGTCGGACCTGGAAGGTTAGGGCATTCTGTACGAAAGTGTCCTGTTTTACCACATTCAAAACAACGTTGAGGTCCGGAGCTTCCTCTCCTTCTGGTTCTCACATTTTGCAATGCTTTTGAGAATCTAGTAGAGATGAGTGCCAACTCCTCTTCTGGAAATTCTTCGATCTGCTCCAGGGTTAGTGAGGACAACATAGCAAGAATATTGCAAGATGATGATTGGCCGGAGCTAGACATATCACATTGTGAAACAAATGCAATAGACTTATTTGGGTTCTTACGTGCTAGGATGTCAATTTCATTAGTTTTTAGTTTAGAATAGAGTACATCTAATGTAAGAGAACTCATGACAGTAGATTCACGAATAGATGTGACTTTCATCTCCCAAATTGACATATCTAATGCACTTAGCAATTGCCTAGCATTTTCAGCATCTGAAAAATTAACATTGACACTACGCAAGTTGCTGAGAATTTTATTAAAGTGAGCAAAAAGGTCATCAATAGACTCACCAGGTTGCATCTCGAAGCGCATGTATTCTTTCTTGAACATGTCTTGCCTTACCTCTTTGATCGTGTTGGATCCTTCATGGTAGTCACAAAGTGCTTTCCACACATCGTATGCAGATCGGAGGTGTGCAACACGGTCGAAGTCGCTTTGAGTTAATCCTTGTATGATCAAGTTGTGAGCCTTGTTGTTGTTGTTGTCGACATCTCTCAGATTTGTAGCTGTAACTTGATCGTTTGATGACACTTCGTAAGGCTTGTATACCTTCTCCCATATTGCAAAGCCTTGTGCCTTGATGAAAGCCTCCATGCGTGCCTTCCAAACCTGCAAATCAATACCAGCAAACACACAAGATTTGGCGGAGTACTTCTCTATGATGATTAGTCAAAAACATGTGCAAATCACAAAGATTAGAGCACCGTGGCTTTGATACCAATTGTAGGATCGAAGAGCACGTGAAAAGCTACCAGAGGGGGGGTGAATGGTTGATTTAAAAAATCTTACGCAGCGGAAATAATTAAACCCCAAATCCTTTCGGCAGAAAAATGATCTGTTAAAGAATTCATGTGTGAGACTAATCTAAACGTGTTTCACCGTGACAAAAGTGATATATATATAAGAGAGAATCAAGTCACGAAGACAACACAAAAAGAATCACTCAAATCCGTCGATCGAAAGATCAAACAATGCTCAATCTGCCCTACCCGAGAAAAAACAGTTCTGGAACGCAGCAAAGAAACTCGTGTAGATCAGAGACCACAAATCCAATGACCTTGAAATTTTGACATATGATAGAAAATCAAGTTGTGAAGACAACCCAAAAATAATCAAGTCAATTGGATCTGTAAAACTCGAGTTATGATAAAACCACCGACGGAAGGTAGTGCTGTCCAGAAACTCGACGAGTAAAACTTGTCTGGAACAAGTCGGACGAACAAGGCACAAAAGTTCCTTCAAACTACGAATTTTATTCAATAGAACACAAGAGGAACAACCCCAAAGTCGTCCACCACGAGCTCTGGGCTCCCTTGCTTATATAACCAGCCCTTAGGCCAACCCAATACTAACTAGGACTCTAATCCTACTCAGATCACAAATCGTAACTTTCCATAACTGCTCAAGATTCTTATATACACAGATAGAAGCAATCTTAAGACTTCCAAACACCTTAGGAACGTATCCCACATTCCTAAACAACTCAAATTCGTGACCCACACGAAATCCTATCATAACCAACTCGATACTTTCCATACAAAGCCATAACCGATGCCGCAGCCAAAGTCATCAACCGGTACGATCCGATCCTTCCAACCAGATCTTTCCTTCCTTATCCCATATTCGGAACCATGTTGCCACGTCATGCACCGCATGCATACGTGCGAACACCTTCCTTCGACATTCAGTAACCTTCATATGCACTGCCCTTGATTCAATCATCCTGCGCGACCTCCTGATCAGCTCAACCACAGTTCCTCCTGAACTTCGTTGTTGGAACCTCATCTCCTCCCTGAGACTAGTCCAATGGATCCTGTCACCAGCCATGTCTTGAACTCAAGCAACACCTGCACATGAATAAACAACCAATCCATACGAGCCCAAGTCCTCGAATTGACTCAAGTTAGTTCCAAACACAACACCTTACGTGAGAACCTCACATAAGCATGTTGCAAAACCATAGTAACACGATATCATCCATATCATCCAAAACGCACAAAAACTTAGCAAATGAATACTAAGCAATCTTTTTAACAATGTAAAGCAAGTACGAAACATTGCAAATGAAAAGCAGAAGCACTACGGTCAAGTTCCAAACCTTGCCAGAGCAACCAGGAGCTTGAGCCGGAGCTAACAAAAGCTAGTAGAACCTAGCGCTGGAGCTTACCAAAACTAGTACAACCAAGCTCCCGCCGGAGCTTACAAAACTAGCAGGACCTAGCGCCGGAGCTAACCAGAACTAGTCAGAACTTGTAAACCCAAAAACCGGAGCTAGAAAAATCAACTCGGAGCTTAGCAAAAAACATGTCGGAGCTATCAAAAACATGTCGGAGCTATAAAAGACGTGTCGGAGCTATCAAAGACGTGCCGGAGCTAAAGACAAAACTTCACCGGAGCTGACCAAAGCTAGTCGGACCTAGCATCGAACGTAACCGGAGCTACCCAAACCAAGCCAGACCTACCATCGGACCTTGCTGTAGCTCAGAGCTAGAGTCGGACCTTGATAAAAAGATGTTTTGGTGATATTCAAAACTTTTATCATCAAAGCCAAGTGTATTCACTACAAGCCAATGTATTCAGCACATATAGGTCTTACACTTATGTGTTGGTCCAAATGTGCAACGCCATCAAATCTTTTTGTATGCATGAATGGAGGAGGCCAATGTGGTGGACGACATAGTGCGCCATCTTGATCTTGTCCATCAAATAAGAGTGCACATTCACTTGAGTCAGGATCCCAAACAAATGAACATTGTGCCATGTTTATTTGTGCAATGATAATATGCATGATCTCATCATTCTCCCCTTCTTTATGACAAGCCGTCCTCGGCTTGCTCGTATGTCGAGGAAAAAGGATTGCTTTGGGGGTCGAATGAACACTGTCCATATTTGACAACTGCAATGAACAATGCTTCTTTTTTATTTGTTGTCCTTGCTGCAATAAAAAATGCTAGAAAAACTTGACAATACATTATTAGTATTAGTGCATCCATTCATTTCACCATGTTGTTGCAACACAAAAGGAGCTTGCACATTTGAACGTATGTAAACTTTATGCACCATAAATTCACCACTATCTTCATAGTTGCCTATAGCATGAAAAATATTTCTACTTAATAAAGGCAATTCAGATTGTGAAAATTTTCTCCTCTCTACAATATTTAGATCACAAAGAGTGTCAAATTCAATATAACCCAAATTATTTAGAGAAGATAAAAATTTCAGCTCATCATTTTCAGCAGTAGCGGTGATCAAATTATGAACTTCAACACAAGTAGGTGAATCCGAAACACAATCATCTTGTACATTAACTTGTTTTTGCATAGGTATAATATAGTTATCAGCACACACCTCTTTCTTAGTGCAGCGATCAACAGGAAAATCAACATGTGACAATGGTGTATAAATAAACGATTCTAATAGTTGCTCCTCAAAAATAGCATGATTGGTGGAAAAATTCAGAACATCCAAAAACTTCTCATCTTCTGTATTTGTAGAATGTTTTGCCTTACTATTTTCAGTAGTGATTTCGAGTGCATTATGAGTTGATCCATCTAAAATTTCACAAGTGTTGTCAAAAGCCTCGTTCTCTTTTGCATCATCTATATTATTTTCTATATTGTCCTGCAAAACGTTAGACACAAAAGAAGGTACAACAAGAAATTTCTCCTCAAATTGCTGAATTTCTTCTTTGCACATAGATATATTAGCAAAAGTTTCTCGCATAAGAATTTTCGTTTCTTTCCATGTTCGAGGTTTTTCTAATTCATTTAAATTGTTCCACCAAGTTAATGCATAATCTACTAATGCACTTGCAACATTTCTAATCTTTCTCCTCTCACACATATGACATTGTCAAAAAAATTTATCCACCTCTATTTCCCAAGTAATATATTCATCATAATCAAAACCATCATAAGAAGGAAGAGATGGGCGAATGTAATTACTTCTTGTGGAAGGTGTTGTAAAGGTGGTCTGAATGTCATGTGAATCCTTGGTTGATGTTTGATTTTTACTGAGCAACTCCATCGTCGTCTTCATCATGTCCATCATCTCAGCATATAATGCATGATTCTTGCTTTTACCTGACATTGTTAGTAGCAAACATAAGACAACACAAAAAATATGTTATCCCTATCAACTACAAAGGATAATGGCAAAGTGGAAGTGGAATTACACACTCTCAAGTGTCTTACCACGCTCTTACAAGTGTTCTTACCGACACTGCAGGTGGCAAACGGTGGACGGTATGAAGAAACCAATGAAGCGTGGGATGATTGCAAAGGTGTATCAGTTCTGCTCAAGAGTAAGGTGTAGATTGGATGGCACTTTCTATGTAGCAAGGATTAGCAACAATGAAATCAGATAGTAAAGTTGAATAAGTGTCCAAAGTATTTGTCAAAGTTGCTGGCCTAAATGTGTTCCTAGTAGTTCAAGCTAGCAAGACATGAGACAAAACTAGATGACACAAAGAATGCAAGCACTTCTGTTTTTTGTTGTTGTTTTTTTCCTCTTTTTTTGTGCGGCTTTTGTTTCTTGTTTTGCACTTGCCTTTTTCTTTTTTCTTCCTTTTTTTTTTCAGAATGTGCTGCAAGGGAAGAACACAATGAAAATCAATCCAAGATATCTTGTGTGTCTGTCGCAGATTTTCTGCTCAATTTTCCAAGGACAAATAGGCACACTTATAGGCTCTAAATTGGAAAACTTAGAATAGAAAGATTGTATATATATCTCTCCTCTTTAATTTCAATATATGGAAGACCTATTTTGGAAAAGAACAATAGGAGAGACTGCCCCCGAAATACAGACTGTTCAGAATTTTTAGGTCAATAATAGATTCGGATCTAATGCAATTTCGACATCGATAACTATATTTTATGGGAATATGATGAATACGAAAGTTATAGAGCACTTCTTAAGCTTTCCAGAAAGTTCAAGAACACCATAATCCAAGTTCGTATGAGCGAGATATGATAAAAATACCAAACTGGACAGAGGCGAATCTAATCTGGACGTGATGACGTGATTCAAAAGGATAAATCACACAATGCAGAACTCAAACTAAGACTAAAAACACTTTCTAAACCAGCAATATGACTCAAAAACGGACACAAACTCAACAAAACCAAACTGACAATGAAAGTTGCAAAGGCTCAATGGTGGTTTGGACAAAGTAATGAATAGATCTACTAAACTGCAAATTTTTTGTGGCTTTTTTGTGGACTCTAGGTATGAAAAACAAAACTAATATAATGGATAGATGAATTACCTAACGGGCAACCTGGAAATCTGATACCAATTGATGAGGAAAAATTGGTCCCGGCCCGATCTTCCGAAAGGTAATGGATAAGTCGATTGATGTGGAGATCTCGACGTTGATGATCCGCGGCACTCGAGCGGTTCGAGCACCCCTGCAATCACTACACCACGGCTCCATTGATTATCAACCGTGCTGCACACGCTTGACCTCGCCAAGAAGGCTAATCCCTACAAGTGCAACCGAGAACACGAGCAAGAACATAGAAGACACGATCTGAAATCGCGAAGTTGGGGTTTCACAAACCGAAGAACGGCGATATTATTGATCTAAGCAAAACCCAATTGTTCATGGCAGCTACTATGGAGTATATATAGGAGGGAGGACGTCCAAGGGGGTGTTGGGGTCGTGACCTAACCCTAATATACAAAAATAATGGACTTAGACTTGATACATGGCCCAATGGCCCAATATGGTGACGCAGCACTCTGACAGATTCTGTTCTTGATTTTGTTTCGACAATTCCTGTCGACTCCTAAGGAATTTTGACATGGGACCGGAGCCATTGGAAATTTTATCCTCTCACCTTTCCGTGCATATGTATAACGTCCAAAACAGAGTTCGTATACGTCCTGAGCGTCCGTTTTAGTGCATACTGCTCCTGGACTCCGAGTTGGATACGATTTGGAGTTTGGTTCGGTTTCCATCTTCTTTGAATGAATTCTCTGGTCTTCCACGTCCCTAATACTCCCTCCAAGTACTCCTTGAACCTCTCCATGGATCCTAATCACAAATAAATCATTAAGTAGCAATCTATGCTCAAAAACATATAAGGAAATATATAAGAACGAGTTCACCTCTGAAATTAATTGTTGTGTATGAACTCTATTGATTGCATCTTGTATGTTCAATGGAGTGTTGTTTGTATCCATAGCAGTGATGTCCTCATCATCTTCCCCTTCTTGAATTGGAGTCATCCTTGACTCAAGTTCATCTTCTCTTATGTGTTGGTCCAAATGTGCAACACCATCAAATCTTTTTGTATGCATGAATGGAGGAGGCCAAGGTGGTGGACGACATAGTGCGCCATCTTGATCTTGTCCATCAAATAAGAGTGCACATTCACTTGAGCCAGGATCCCAAACAAATAAACATTGTGACATGTTTATTTGTGCAATGATAATATGCATGATCTCATCATTGATGGTCGGAGATACCATCAATGCAAGCTGGCCAACTCCGATCATGTTCTGAGGGCAGTCCGAAGCATCGAAGGTGATGGCAGTATCCATCCACTTCCGATGAGGCTCCGCCCTGGCGGTGGGAGCTACAGAGGCCATGTCCCACCGCATTGTCTTGAGGACACGGCGGGAAGTGATGTCCCACGAACCACCAAAGATGGTGTTCATGGTCTTCCAATGCTCATTGTCGGAGACGTCGGAATCATCATCAACAGAGGTGTAAACAGCCTTCAAGACCTTCTTGGGGTCCTTAAAGCCTAACTCCTCTTCAGCCGGAGCTTCGTCAACTATTTGTTTTCCTTCCCTTTGACGAAAAGGAGCTTCTTCCCGGCAGTTTTCCAGGTTGTGCCTGTCCGTATTGTGTATGGGGCACCACATATTGGAGCTGCCACCGTCTTCAGACGATGGCCGAGGTCGTTTCTCAGGGCGTGTCCCCCGGCCACCCGGAGCTGTGATAGCTGCATCAGTGGGTGTGCCGTCCGATGGTTTCTTCTTGCCGTTGGACTTTTTCTTCTTCTTGCCACTCCCGGAGGTAGTGGCTTCACCCTTGGAGGGTTTTTTGTTGTCCTCCGGAGGTGGTTGGAAGTGCATTTCACGGCCCTTCGCAACCTTGGCGCACTTGTCTGCCAGGCTAAAGAGTTCCATGACGCTGGTGACTTCCTTGATCGCCAGCTTCTCCAGCATTTTCTTATCTCGAACGCCCTGCCTAAATGTTACAATAACGGAAGCGCTTGAGATAGAAGGAATGGTATTTCATACCTGGGAGAACCTCTAGATGAAGGATCGCAAAGACTCTCCCCCTTTTTGCTTGACAGCAAAAAGATCCAGTTCTGTGCCTGGTCGGGTGTATGAGCTCCCGAAATTGGTGGTGAACTGTTGGCACAACTCTGCCGAACTGTTGATGGAGTCAGGAGGAAGGCTCATGAACCAAGACGTGGCGGTCCTAGTCAAAGCCACAGGGAAATAATTGGCCATCACGACCTCATTTCCCCCAACCGCAAGGATAGCGGTGGAGTAGATTTGGAGAAATTCAGCGGGGTTAACAGTCGCGTCAAATTCCTCCGGCAAGTGAGGTCGGAACTTCTGCGGCCATCTGACCATGCGCAGGTGCATGGAAAAGGCAGAATAGCCTCCTCCTACTCCCTCAAGAACAGGGCTGTACCGTGCCTCTCGCCTCTCACGAGCACGCTCAATGTGGACGCGATCATCCTGTTGCCAGTAACGATGATCGAGCTCCGCCCGGAGGTCATGAGTCGAAAGCCTTGTTACCGTGTGAGTACGTTGCGCCCCAGAAGGCAGCGACGTCGCCTGTTGAGATGCAGCACGCCTCCTGTGCTGCGAAATTTGCGGACCGAGTCTACCCGACAAGGTCCGGTGCTGTGATGGGGCCCGCCCCGAGGGGGGAGGACCTTGATTGCTGATGCCATCGACTGCTGCTGCAACCAGATGATCCACATCAGCTCTCCACTGCTCCATTGCACCCTGAGGTGCTCCTGGAGGCAGTGGATGTTGGAGAAGAGCACACGCAACATTAAGCGCGTGTTCGGGGTTGTTGTTCACCGATGCAGTGATCGATGCGGACGCCCCATCTCGATGTCCGGATTGATTCACCGCAGCGTACGGCGGCGGTGGTGGCATGACTCTTGCTAGGGCCATAGCACCTGCTGGCTACTGCATGTTGGAGGGATTGCCTCCAGCAGGTTGCTCATCATGGTTACCATTGGATGATCCAGCAGCAGAATTCACCATCTTTGAATCTCAGGCGCCCCACTACCTGGCGTGCCAACTATCGGAGTCTGGTTTCGGCAATTCCCCCGACACTACTGTTAGTAGCTCGTGGAGTTTCTTAGTTCGGTTAGGGCATGCAGAGATTCAGAACAAGATGGTGGCTTGACACGAGGATTTACGTGGTTCGGGCCGCCTGAGCGTAATACCCTACTCCACGGGTGTGTTGTTGTCTTTGTTGTACTGAGTGTATGAGAGCGTGAGCCAGAGAGAGGCCCAAAAAAAGTCCCCCCTGTGTATCGCTTGGCTAGTCCTTTTATAGTACAAGGGCTGGCTGTTACATCATTAGCCTGGCCCGACATGTGGCCCTGGCTGTTATTGATGCCTAATACACAATTAATGTACTTAATTCCCCTTAACAGCGTGGTAACACGCCTTGATGGTGGCGTTACTGATATTAAGGGTCCTCCGATTGTGTGTCATTAATATAACATTAATGACACATAATCGGGTCTTGAAGCTTTAAATGTTCCTTGAAGGTCCGAGCCGCTGGAGGTCCACCAATCTTCATGTTGAGGTTGAAGGTCCGGCGGTTGGACGTGTGGCAGCTTCAGAGCTTACCGTCTTGGATGAGTAGATCAGATGCAGTGGCACACGTGTCGGAACCGGAGCTTCCCTCTGTTGGGGGTTAGGTCCGGGGGTGCCACACAGGTATCCAGTCCGAAGCATTCCCATGTAGGGATTGTAGCTCTGGTTTTATGATACGTGTGACGGCACTGGGACTAACCATATGAGGGAGGCAGGTCCGGCTACGAGTAACACGTGGGGCCTTTGGAGGTCTTCAACTCAGATAGGTGGAGTTCCCTTGCGCTCTTTGTAGTTCCAAGGGGTATCCGGTACGCAAGGTACCGACAATGCTGAAATCTACAGGGAAAGAACCAAAAGATGGCACGATAAGAGAATGAAGCCAAAAAAGTTCAAACCTAGAGATAAAGTTTTACTCTTCAACTCTAGGGTTAAACTCTTTGGACTTGGGAAGCTTACAAGTAAATGGGAAGGACCCTTCACTGTAATAAAAACCTCATCCCATGGATCAATCACACTCCAAGGTGATGATGGCAGCTATTCAAAATGAATGGGCACCGACTCAAATTATTTCTTGAATCCCAAGAGGAGGAGGCGGAAAAAGAAATCGACGTGATACATCTTATTGATTTTCACGTTGTTTCTTTAGATTCTATCTAAAATCCTCACATCGAACTGATTGGCCCATCGAATTAATCATCTATAGGGCCCATTAAGTCGACCCTTAGGTTCAACCGACTGTGGCTGGTGAATGTAGCCTAGAGGGGGGTGAATAGGCTTTTTGAACTTTTTGTCCGAACCTGAAACACTTAGCAACCTGATCAAACACAGAGAAATCGTACTAGTCCGGTAGGGTGCGGACTAGTCCGGTGTATGCAGACTAGATTGATCAAGTTTGATCAATGATTTTGATCCAAGTACTCTATGCAGCGGAAATTGAGTTGTAACTTGAATGTATTGCTTCAATGAAACTAGATGTGGCACAAGTTAACTTAGGTTTCAAAGTTTTAATGCAGGTTGAACAAGATTGAGAAAACCCTATATTATAATGAATAGTTAGAACAAAAACAAAGAACACAACGATTCTATCCCGTGGTTCGATTCCACAAAGGAAATCTACATCCACGTTGAGGAGCCCACGGAGGACCGGGTCTTCACCAACCCTACCCTCGTCGAATCGCCACAGAGGCCGATTCTTTTGCACTAATTACAAAGGGGTAAATAACCGTGTTCAAGGGGCCTTCTCACAAGTTGAGGGCTCCCCAAGATTTACAATTCAAAACACCACCAAACACACTCGAAAAGTATGCAATGAAACAATGAGAGTGTGTGAGAGAATCAAACCCAAGAGCTCAAGACGTGAAGAACGTGTCTCTCCTTTGATCTATGGTTAATCCTCAAGGATTTGATCTTTCTTGCGTTGGATTGTGTGGAGAAACATGTTTCCTGGGCTCTTGGAAGGTGTGACGGCGCAGGGGGTCGAGAGAGGGTTGATTAGGGGCCGTACACCTCTATTTATACTAGGGTTTCCAAAGGATACTGTTAGGGTTTGTGATGTCCGGACTTGTCCGTCGTGGACTCCGGACTAGTCCGGTGTGTGGCGTGTGAGAAACCCTAAGTGTCCTGAATTATCGGACTTCTCTGGCCCTGGGCAGACTAGTCCGATTTTCTCTCTGGAGATGTTCGGGCTAGTCCGGCACATATCGGACTAGTCTGGCGTGGTGAATCCCTTAGTGAATTAAGACAAGTCCGCATTTGGAGGATTTGTCCGATTTTAGTCAGAGAGGTTATCGAACTAGTCCGGACAATATCGGACTAGTCGGGTGTCTTGAAATTTTGAGGGGCTATGGACAATTTTCAAATTCGGGGGACTTGTCCGATGTTGGTCAGTGGGGATTTCGGACTAGTTTGTGGAATATCGGACTTGTCCGATATTGACCAAAAGGATTATCGGACTAGTTCGGACTTTATCGGACTAGTCCGTTGCGGACAAGTCCGCACTGGGTGAACTTGTCTGATCCTGGACAGAGAGATTATCAGACTAGTCCGAGGAATATCGGACTAGTCTGGACCCGTGTAAACTTGTGCAGTGAGAGTGTTTTCTTTAGCTTGAGCTCTTGGGGTGTGTTTCTCCAACACACTCTGTACACAAAGAGTATTCTATTCATATCTTGAGTAATTTCATTGAAACCTGCACTCATCTCAACAATTTTGTTAGGATCTTATCTGTTTGTCATAAATCAACCAAAAGCCACAAGGGATGCCTAGATGCACTTTCAATCTCCCCCTTTTTGGTAATTGATGACAACCAATTGAGATTTCACAAATATGATTAAAAATCTAGATTTTCATAAAGTGTGCACAAATGAGCTTGGAACAAGTTAAGCAATGAAAACATAAGACATATGTGCACTCTTTATGGTGGGGTGCAAGACTACGTGTGTCTAAGCAATAATCGTGATGAGAATGAGATAAGTGACATAATCATATCAACATCAAGCATATATGTCCATTTCAGAGGAAAGACATAGATTATATCAAAGCACAATCACACGCTTCATAACCATGACTAGAAACATAATAAAAGCATAATGAAAGTTTTACAACCCCAACAACAGTCTTACAAAGAGCAAAAGATGCAAAAGAGCTCTCATCTACTGCTAGACCTAGTGACTTCCCCTCAATCTCTCCCCCTTTGGCATCAAGACACCAAAAAGAAGGAGAGGATTGATCTAGCAACCGTCGTCGACTCACTCCTCACTATCGGTCCTCTCGTCGTCTTCATTGTCGTCAGCTTGAGGAGGAGGAGGATGAGAACCACTTGCAGCGCCCCAACGCCAAAATAGGCAAGTTCAGAAGGTGAGAGGGGTGGAAGCTCTGAGAAGTCAGAAGGAGAGTCCTCGGAGATGACAGGAGACCCAATAGGCTCAATCTCAAGTTTCAGGCATATGGCTTTGACATTTTTCTTTATGTATCTCATATCCTCTTTCCTTGCCTTGTTCAACTTATGGACTTTCACCTCAACCTTTTTGCAGAAGCCAAAGATGGCGGCAAAGTACTTCAAGATTCCACTTGGAGACCCCTTCTTGGAAGTAGTAGCTCTTGAACTTGGTGGGGGTCTTGCTTCAGCTTGGGCCCTCCTGGGATCATCCTCACTAGATACAAGGAATGGAGAAATGGTAAGCACATATTAAGATGGTTTTGAGGGCTCAAAGTTGTGTGCTCAACATACTTCACAAACTCGATTCCTGCAACGTTTTCTATCATAAACATGATATAGGGCGCATATCCATAGGAACGGTTAGGGGTGCAAGAGATGTTCACCATGTCGTTCCAGATATAGTCGAAGACATCGAACTTCCTGTTCTTGCTTATCACCTTCATTAGTGTTCTCATGTAACCTTGAACACTTCCTACATCTCCATCTTTTGGAGCTATTGTCTTCCTTGGCACCCTGTTGAGAACAATGAAGAAAGGCTTCATGTTCTTGGTTGATGGAGGGTTGTACTTTAGACAGGTGTCATATAGAAACTCCATCTTGTCCTTCTCCAGGACACCAATGTTATGAATGATGAGATCATTGTTGCCAGTGTCTTCCAGGTGAAGCAATCTTGCAAACTCAACATACATCACGGTGTACTTGGATCCATGAGTCATCCAAGTCACCCTTTCCTCTTCATCACTAGCAAAATAGCAGGTAGCATAGAACTGAGCAATAACTTCATCATTCCAGTTGTATCTGAAGGCAAACAGATCCTTCAGACCATGCCTTGCCATAGCTGCAATCACATCATCAAAGGCTGGGCAGCTCTTCCTCTCAAAGTGGCTCCCGTCAATCCAATGGCTGTGGACCACTGGAGTCTTCAGCGTGAGATACACGGAACTATAGTAGTCTGCGTGGAAGTTTCTCCAGAACCTTGCATCAGCTGCCTTCCTGGAACTGCCGTAACAATCAATCGTCCTGAGTTTAGAAGCCACATCACTTCCTTTGCCATTGAATCTTTCTTCAGAGGGGTCCCTGTTCCCCTGTCTCAGAGCACTAATCTGGAGAGGGCCAATCAGGCCGGAGGCGAGCCCTTTCCCTTTGCCCTTAGCTTGGCGAGAAGCTGCCGAGCTAGGGCCAGCTGCATCCTTTCCTTTGGATGCGAGCTTCTTGGCCACAACCTTTCGCCGCACCTGAGGTGGAGTGTGCGACGGGTCAGTAGCACGGTGTTGCCGCTTCTTGCTTTGGCCTATTGAGGACCGAAGCAACGACTCTTGGTCCATCTCGGCCTCATAGTCGGAGATCTCATCATTGGAGCTCGACATGGTCCTGACAAGAGAATTATACAATACGTGGATGAGGATAGATGGCAAGGAAATGCATTGAGTAGTTGGAATTTAGGGTTGAGTTTGGTCAAAAATTGGACTTGTCCGGTGCTCAAGCGCGGACTAGTCCAGAGTACTGGACTTGTCCATATAGAGACCGGACTAGTCCGATGTTCAACTGTTCAAACACTAACTAGCAATTCAATGGAGTTTCTCAATGCAAAAATATCTCAAGGTAGATGTAATACAACAAGAAGTCATGTATTTACAAGTGGAACTAAGCTATTTGGTCCATAACACAAGAAATCGAAGATTCTAGGGTTTTGGAGAAAGTTTACCAAAATCCTTCGATTCTTGAGGTTGGAGGAGTTGTTGTTGCGGACTAGTCCGTGGACCTCGATCCCCTTGCAATGAAGATCGTTTTCCATGGAGAGTTGAAGAAATTTGGTGGAGGAATTGCCAAATCACCTTGGGGGCGCTCGAGTGAAGAGAGAGTGTGAGGAACGTTGTGAGGATGAAGGGGGTTAGAGTTTGGTGGCGCTAGGGTTATGGAGTCAAAAAATTGGACTAGTCCATGGTCAACCGTACTAGTCCGGACTAACGGATCTCTGCGGACTAGTCTGCAGTGTGCGTACTAGTCCGGGTAACCACAGACTACAAAGAAAATAGGGGGAAAAACACACAAATAATCTTGATGAATATGATCACTAAATATCCAACAATCAAGCTATGACCATAATTCACCAAGATCAAGTAATAAAAATAGTTTTTCGAATAAAATAGAGAGAGATGATTTTCATAACACAATCAATAGATTTTGAAGATGGCATACAGGTATGCAAGTTTTCAAGCCACGTTCCGAGCATCAAGGATATTTAGTTCATTTTGGAGCTCGCAAAAAATGTTTTTCATCAAGTGGCTTGGTAAATATCTCAGCTAGTTGTTTTTCTGTGTTGACATGGGAAATGGCTATGTCTCCTTTCATTGAGTGGTCTCTCAAAAAGTAATGCCGGATTTCTATGTGTTTGGTCCTAGAGTTCTCAACGGGGTTATGGACAATTTTAATAGCACTCTCATTATCACAAAGGAGTGGAATACAACTCATATTGTAACTGTAATCCCTTAGAGTTTGTCACATCCAAAGGAGGTATGCACAACAACTCCCGACTGCAACATACTCTGCTTCGGCCGTGGATAAGGCAATAGAGTTTTGTTTCATGGAGGACCAAGAAACTAGAGATCTACCTAGGAATTGGCATGTACCGGAGGTACTTTTTCTATCTACTTTGCATCCAGCATAATCTGCATCGGTGTATCCAATGAGATTGAACTTGGAACCTTTAGGATACCAAAGGCCTAGGTTGGGTGTATGAACTAAATATCGCAAGATTATTTTTACGGCTATCAAATTACACTCCTTAGGATTGGCTTGAAATCTTGCACACAAACATATACTTAACATAATATCAGGCCTAGATGCACATAAGTAAAGTAGGGATCCAATCATGGAGCAATATACCTTTTGATCCATGTTGGTCCGTCTTCATTGAGATCCAAGTGTCCATTTGTTCCCATGTGAGTCTTTATAGGCTTCGCCTTGTCCATTCCAAACTTCTTGAGTATGTCTTGAGTATACTTGGTTTGGCTTATGAACGTCCCTTCCTTTTGTTGCCTCACTTGGAATCCTAAGAAATACTTCAATTCTCCCATCATAGACATCTCGAATCTATATGTCATAATCTTACTAAATTCTTCACAAAAAGATTTGTTAGTTGAACCAAATATAGTATCATCAACATAAATTTGACAGATAAATAGATCATTGTCAAAGTTCTTGGTAAACAATGTGTAATCAGATTTGCCAATCTTAAATCCATTTCCAACTAAAAAATATCTAAGACACTCATACCAAGCTCTAGGAGCTTGTTTGAGGCCATAGAGAGCCTTACGCAGTTTGAACACATGGTCGGGGAACTCTTGATCTTCGAATCTTGGGGTTTCTTCACGTACACCTCCTCCTTGATTGGTCCGTTGAGGAAGGCGCTTTTCAAATCCATTTGATAGAGCTTGAAATCATGCTGAGTAGCATATGCATGTAATATTCCAATCGATTCAAGCCTTGCTATGGGAGCAAAAGTTTTGTCGAAATCCAAACCTTCGACTTGTGAATACCCTTTGGCCAGAAGTCGTGCCTTGTTTCTTGTCACCACCCGTGTTCGTCTTGTTTGTTGCGGAAGACCCATTTAGTGCCGACGATGTTGAAGTTGGGCATTTCAACATGTTCCCACACCTCGTTCCGTTTGAAGTTGTTCAATTCTTCTTGCATTGCCACCATCCAATCCGGATCTTTCAATGCATCTTCAACCCTGTGAGGTTTTAAAGAGGATACAAACGAGTAATGTTCACAAAAATTAGCAATTCAAGATCTAGTTGTTACTCCCCTTTGGATGTCACCAATTATGTTGTCGACGGGGTGATCTCTTTGGATGCATTGGTGTACTCTTGGATGTGGTGCTTGTGGTCTTGAATCTTCATGGTTATCTTCTTCTCCCGCTAGATGGTTGCCCTCATTGATTTGTTGGTCACCTTGATCTTCATGAGGTTGATCTTGTGTAGAAGCTCCCCCTTGATTAATGACCTTCACTTGTGGTTCATCTTTTTCATTTGCATTAGGAGGTAGCGTTCGTGGTCAAACGTTGCCCAACACCATTTTCCTCAACGCTTGACATGGAGCTTCTTCTCTATCTAGCACACATTGATCAACTTGCTCTTCTTGAGAGCCATTAGTTTCATCGAACACTACGTCACGTGCTACTTCAACAAGTCCCGAGACCTTGTTGAAGACACGATAGGCGTAAGAGTTCGAATCGTAGCCAAGCAAGTAACCTTCATCGGACTTCAAAGCGAACTTTGAAGTCCTAGGCTTCTTGTTCAAGATATAACTTTTAGAACCGAAATCTCAGAAATAGGAAATATTAGGCTTGTTACCGGTGAGTAGTTCATATGACATTTTCTTGAGTAGGCGATGAAGATAGAGTCAATTTATGGCGTGACATGCGGTGTTGACCGCTTCAGCCCAAAATCGATCCGAAGTCTTGTACTCATCAAGCATTGTTCTCGCCATCTCTATGAGTGTTCAATTCTTCCTTTCGGCTACTCCATTTTGTTGAGGAGAGTACAGTGCTGAAAATTCATGTTTTATGCCTTCTTTGTCTAGGTACTCCTCAACTTGGGTGTTCTTGAACTCCGTGCCATTGTCACTTCGTATGTTCTTGATCTTCAATGAAAACTCATTTTGGGCACGCTTGAGAAACTTCTTGAGGGTTCCTAAAGTTTATGTCTAATCATGCAAAAAGAAAACCCACGTGAAGCGCGGAAAATCATCAACAATTACTAAACTGTATTTGTTACCGCCGATGCTTATGTAAGCAATTGGACCAAATAGATCCATGTGAAGTAGCTCGAGCAGTATCGTTGTTGTCATGACATTCTTCGCGGGATGGGGTGCTCCTACTTTCTTCCAGGCTTGGCATGCGCTACAAGGCCCGTCTTTCTCAAAAACAACGTCCTTTAAACCACGGATTTGATCCCCTTTTAGAAGTTTTTGAAGATTCCTCATACCAACATGTGCTAGCCATCTATGACACAGCTAACCCATGTTGGTCTTTGCAATCAGGCATGTGTCAAGTTCGGCTTTATCATTGTTGAAGTCAACAAGATAAAGCTTTCCCTTTAACACACCCTTGAATGCAACCGAGTCATCACTCCTTCTAGATACGGTCACACCCTCATTAGTGAATAAGCAATTATAACCCTTGTCACATAATTGAGATATGAACAATAGGTTATAATATAAGGAATCGACATGTAAAACATGAGAAAGAGTGTGTTGAGATGATATTGCAATTTTACCGGTACCGAACACCCTTCCTTGACTGTTGTCTCCAAAATAGATGCCTTCGCTTGGATCTTTATTTACTTCATATTCAACAAACATCCTTCTTTCTCCAGTCATGTGGTTGGTTCATCCACTATATAGCACCCATTTTGCTCCACCGGAGGAGTAGGCCTTTGTTTTACCTTCCTTCGCCATTAGACCTGTGTCATTGTCCTTCCTTGCACCAATAGTTGGGAAGAGGGTGGATTTATTGGTTGTCTTTTTGATGGCTATGCTAGCCATCTCCTCTTCCTCTTTGGATGAGGACTCATCATTGGAGTCCCACTCCTTTCCTAGGTGGGCTTATCCAATTTGCCCTTTCTTCTTCAAAATATTCTTGGGTTGAGGCTTTGTATCCTTGGTCTTCTTCTTGTTTTCTTCATAAAGACAATCAACTATAAAGTGGTCGTATTTCCTACAGTTATAGCAAGCGCGCCTCAACTTTGGTCTTGATTTGTCTTTGTGTCTTCCTTCATTTGATCTACCACCTTGTCTTCTTTTCATCATCTTCTTTAATTTCTTCATAAATAGGATCATATCTTCTTCATCTATATCGCTGCTTTCGTCGTCACTGTCCTCTTCTTGTTGAGCTTCTCGAGCTTCTTTTGACATAGGCTTGCAAGTGGACTCAGAGCGAGTCCTTTCTTCTTTGTCGAGGTGAGGTCAGCAATCTCTTCGACATGTTTTGCTTGCTTTTTCATCATCTCAAAAGATAATCATTCCAAGAAATTCGTCCAGTGTCATTTTCTTGTACCCGGGGCTTTCTCTAATCATTGAACATAGAGTTACGTTCCAAGACATGAAGGCTCTAAGAATTAGCTTCACCACCTCGTGATCATTCCACCTTTTGCTTCCATAGGCTCGAACTTTATTGATGAGAGTCTTCAATTGATTGTACATGTCTTGCGGTGACTCATCTTTTTCTATGGAGAATCTTCCCAATTCGCCTTCGATCATTTCAATCTTGGCCTCTCACACATGACGATCGCCTTCATGTGCAATTTGTAATGTGTCCCATTTTTCCTTAGCAATTCCAAGTCCATCCACTGTAACACCCTCATCTTCATGCATCATGCCTTGCATGCACTGATATACATGTTTAAAATTAGCCCACATAAAGAAGAACGAGTTTAAAATTGATTTGGAACAAAACCGCACTTAAAATGCAGGAAAGTGCGGACTAGTCCGATTTTACTGAGGACTAGTCCGATTTCTCTCTGACTAAAAACGGACTTGTCCGTTTTTGCTGCGGACTAGTCCGATTTTTCCTCTGGAAACTTTCGGACTTATCCAATTTTGTGCGAACTAGCCCGATATTCCAAGAATCCTTGAAAATTTGCTAAGTCCCTGGACTTTTCCGGACTAGTCCGGTGTTCCAGCGGACTTGTTCGATTTCCTCTCTATTTAAAGTCGGACTTGTCCGATTTTTTGCCAGACTTGTCCAATTTTCTCTCTGGACGACTTCGGACTAGTCTGGTCCTTTCCGGACTTGTCCGATATTTCGTGACTCCGAATTGATCTTTTGTTTTACGACTTGAATCTTGGGTTTCACGTTAAGTGGGCCTAGGGACGTCATGCTTAACTCTTTTAGAGCCCATGTGGGACTCTAAATCGGCCTCTACTCCTCTCAAACTCGAAATCCATCCAACCCTAGCCTCCACCTCTATATAAACAACCCCACCCTTTGGCTTGACATCTATTTGCCACTTTTCCACCCCACCCAAACCCTAGTTCGTGGAGAGCCACCACCAAGGAGGGAGGAGAAGATCCCAAGCAAGAAGAAGAGGAGGAAACGAAGGAGGATCGAGATCTCCACCAAGCTTTCATTCTTCATCACCAATTCATCTCCAAGTTCATCACCAACCCAAGATCACCAAGATCCAAGTGCTACCTCCAAGTTTCTTGATTCATTGGAGTTCTAAACACCTGGTATACCTTATATTATCTTTTCCTTACGTGAATTCAACCCCTAATCTCCAAAATTTACGTCGATCTAGAAAACCCTAATCTGCTGATCTCGCAAAGTGCGGACTTGTCCGGTCCCTAGCGGACTAGTCCGATTTCCCTGAATAAATTGTGTTGAATTAATTCCAAAAACTGACCTAATCAACTCCAAACCTGTATAAACTTGTTAAAAGCTATTAGAACTAGTTAGTGATCATCAAAAGCAATCTATTGACAAGTTCCACCTTGCATTTGCATCAATCATGCATGTCATGTAATATTGAGTAATATTTGTGCAATCTTTGATTGTGTTTCTTGTCTTGTATGTTTATTGTGTGGATTAGAAGGATTTGCGCTAGAGAGTGCCACGGAGGATCTACAGCACCAAGAGTTTGAAGGATTTGATCCTAACCAATAGCAAGAGCAAGGCAAGTTTCCTTGAAGCATATTGATCCTGTTTTAAAATAAATGTTTTGTTTGCTAATTGCATGCTTGTGTCAATTTGATGGGAATCCTATGATAGGAAGTTTACTAGATTTGTTAAATAAACCTTGTCACCTAAAATATATGGTAGAGAGTCGGAAAGGGCTTTTTACCTTTTTGCTTCGCTTAATCAACTGGGATGGGAAACAACTATACCACTCAATTTAATTATGCATGGATGAGATTATGGTTAATACGAACTGGTTAAATATGATATGGTAATGGGTGATCTAAGCAAGCCTGGTATGTGGATGTGTTGGACGTATGGTGGTTTGCTTGCTTTAGATCTAAGGACCGGTTCATGCGAGAATAAGCCAGGACTATAGTGCCACCACGAGGCCAAGTATGGGTGCGGCGTAGCTGATTAATTAAGGCTTTGCCAGTGCTATTTGGACCATCAAGTATGCTCGGGGAAGGGGTAGTCGGATTGGGTTTGTTGATGATTGGTGGGACTACCCTGGGATCCGAATGGCTCAAGAGGGGGCCCTTGGTTGAAGATGTGCTCTGTAGGAGGCATCGCCACCGCTGAAACCTCAGTGGGGTCTAAATAGGCTAGTAATCCCTTTGTAAAGGCTATTTTGTGATCTCTTGGCCATACACCAAAGGAAGTGTAATTGGCGAAAGGGAGGTTTTTTTAGTCGCCGACGGGTGATGAAATCACAAACACGTGGGTAAAGTGGTACAAACTCTGCAGAGTCTAATAAAACTATCATGATAGCCGTGCTCCCGGTTATGAGCACCTGGACAACTTCCATGATTAGAGGGAACTCGGTATTGGGATGATATTTGGGATGGTTATGGTTTGGTAATGGTTATGTCTGGTTATGGATTTATTTCTGGTATTGAGTATGGTTATTGGCAATGGTGAAATCTGGAATTATTGATGATGGTTGTGAATTATGGACTGGTATTATGATATTACTTATGATTATGATGGGTTTACTTCACATACATATAATATATTGCTTTTCAAATGTTTTAATGTACTTTTCAGCACTTAGCCATTGTTATGTTCGTCATTTGAATCAGCCACATGTCATACTTTCCACACTTGCTGAGTACGACATGTACTCACTCTTGCAGTCCCCCCCAACAGTTGCAGGTCAGGATTGGGAGTTTAATGGTGAGAATGCGGAGTTCTAGGCCGTGTCTACCGTCAGCTTTGCCTGTGGTGTTATTGGAGTTGCGCTATCTCTTATGCTTAGTTTGCTTAATTAGTTTATTTCTGCTGCAGTAGTTGAACTTGTCATTAATATTTATCAGGGATTGTATTCGAGGATATTATGGTTTGTGTAATAAAATTTGATTAATTAATCTTGTTCTGTGGTAATTTTCTGTATACTCTTTTGTGAATGCATTCGTGTATGTGTGATGAACATCCTGGGCACACATATCCGTTAGCTTGGTTCATTTTTCGGGACCGGGCATCACAAATTGGTATCAGAGCCACATGTTGACTGTAGGACGCAACCTAGATAGAATGGACACTTTAGAGCACATAGGAGCACTCAGGAATTGATATATTTTGGTTGGTGTGTTGTTTGCTATATATATTGTTCGCTTGTGTGCTTATTAGAGGATTTTGGGATGCCTTAGCATTGCCATGTCCACCTAGGCTAGTGTAGCTAGTTGTTTAGTTTCATATCCCTTGATGCATATAGTTGGGGACGTTTTCTAATTCTTACCTATTGCTCTTCTTCAGATGGTGAGGACTCGCAACCAGAGGGATGACAATGATGAGGAGGAGAACAATGGAGTGCCTCAGAACAACATTGGACAAGGATCTACTCAGGGAGCTATCAACATTGAGCAGCTATTGGCTATGCAAAACCAGCTCATGCGGACCATGATACAAACTATAGGACAACTGGAGGTTGGTAACATCAACAATCAGCCCCACATGCCTCCACCGCCACCCCCGCCTCCTCATAACCGATTGGGAGAGTTTATGAGGACTAGGCCAACGACCTTTGCTCAAGCTGCCGACCCTATGGATGCGGATTATTGGCTCAAGTTCGTGGAGAAGAAGTTAGCTATTGTCCAATGCAATGACCTGGAGAAGGTGCTATTTGCTTCTCATCAACTCGTTGGAGCAGCCGCGGATTGGTGGGATGCTTATTGCAATGCTCACGAGAATCAAGAGAGGATTACTTGGGCCGAATTCAAGGAGAGTTTTCGTTCTAATTATGTGCCCGAGGGAGTTATGATCTTGAAGCGGTAATAATTTGAGAACTTAAGGCAAGGAAGATCAAGCGTGAGTGAATATCTCAACAAGTTCACTCAACTCTCAAGGTATGCGCCTGAGGATGTGAGCCTGGACAGCCAGAAGCAATATTTGTTCATGAGAGGCCTCAACAATGAAATTCAAGTGCAATTGCTGAATTGTGACTATGCAAATTTCCAGAACCTTGTGGACAAAGCAATTGTGGTTGAGAACAATATCCGTGAGATGGAGCAAGACAATAAGAGAAAGGCGCCATATCAAGGACAGCAATAAGGAAGTAATGTGCGCTCTCGCTTTGTGCCGCCCAATGCGCCTTACTTCAGCACTATTGTGCCTGCTCCACGCCCTGGATTTGCACCGCGCCCAACTCAGTTTGTGCAGCAGCGCCCTGTCATGCAAGCACCTAGGCCTCCAATGCCATATGCACCTCGTGCTAATTTTCTTGGTGCAAATATTCAAAATCAAGCTCGTCCCAATAATTCTGGTGGAGTTAAGAAGTGCTATATTTGTGGAGAAGCTAGACACTTTGCGCATCAATGTCCTAAGTCGGGCCTTGGTCAAGGAAGCAATGCGCCAAGGCAAAACCCAAGACCCAATGGGGGATAGCCACAAGGGAACCATGGACAACAGAATTTTGCTCGTGGCAACGTGAACCATGTCTCTACGGAGGATGCTCAACAAGCGGATGACGTGGTCATTGGTATGTTTCTCGTAAACTCCAACCCCGCGACTATGTTATTTGATTTTGGAGCATCACATTCATTCATTGCATCGAAGTATGTTGCCAAGTATAGTTTGCCTATCTCTCATATGAAGTTTACTCTGTTGGTTAAGTCTCCTGGAGGAGAGATGAGGACAAATATAGTATGTCCAAAAGTAAGCCTTAGAATAAGGGGGGTAGACTTCTCCGCCAACCGCATTGTTTTGGATTCTCAAGGATTGGACATTATACTTGGTATGGACTGGTTGAGGAAGCTCAATGGAGTTATTGAGTTGCCACGGAGACGGTGAAGTTGACTAATGAAGAAGGGATCACCGTAGAATTTGAAGCATCTCAAACTGCACCAAAGCAATTGGAGTTGAATCATATGGACGGTGCCGCAATTGAGGAGATTCCGGTGGTGTGTGAATTTTTGGATGTTTTTCTGGACGAGTTGCCAGGTATGCCACCTGATCGAGACATTGAGTTTGTTATTGATTTAATACCTGGAACTGCACCTATAGCTAAGAGGCCGTATATGATGCCTCCTTTGGAATTAGCAGAGCTCAAGAAACAAATTCAAGAGCAACTAGAGAAAGGTTTTATTCACCCAAGTTCTTCACCTTGGGGAGCGCCCGTTCTATTTGTGGACAAGAAGGATGGATCCCAAAGGATGTGTGTAGATTACCAAGCTCTCAACGAGGTAACAATAAAGAACAAGTACACCTTGCCACGCATAGAAGACTTGTTTGATCAGATGAAGGGTGCTTGTATCTTCTCTAAGATTGATTTGAGGTCGAAATATTTCCAAATGAAGATTAGACCATCGGACATACCCAAAACAGCTTTTAGAACACAGTATGGATCTTATGAGTACACCGTGATGTCTTTTGGATTGACAAATGCGCCTGCCTACTTTATGTACCTCATGAATAAGGTCTTCATGGAGTACTTGGATAAGTTCGTTGTGGTATTTATTGATGACATTATGATCTACTCGAGGGATGAGAAGGAACATGAGGAACACTTGAGGCTTACACTGCAGAAATTGAGGGGGCATCAATTGTATGCCAAGATTAACAAGTGTCAGTTTTGGTTGAGAGATGTGTCATTTTTGGGTCATATAATCTCAGGAGGAGGAGTATCGGTTGACCCCGGAAAAGTGAGAGACGTGTTGAAGTGGGAACCACCGCAAAACGTAAAGGAAATAAGGAGTTTCCTTGGGATGGCTGAATATTACTGTAGGATCATCAAGGACTTTTCCAAGATAGCCAAGCTTATGACTGAATTACTAATGAAGGGAAAGGCGTTCCAATGGACTGAAGCTTGTCAAAACAGTTTCGGGGAGTTGAAAAAGAGGTTAACAACAACCCCAGTTTTGGTACTACTGGATGTGAGCAAGAGTTTTGATATTTATTGCGACACATCGAGACAAGGACTTGGATGTGTATTGATGCAAGAAGGTCAAGTGGTCGCCTATGCGTCAAGACAATTGAAGAAACATGAGCAGAATTACCCAACACATGATTTAGAACTTGCAGCCGTGGTACACGCATTGAAGATTTGGAGGCACTATATTCTTGGACATAGGTGTGAAATTTATACGGATCATAAGAGTTTGAAGTATATTTTCACACAAACGGATCTGGATTTGAGGCAACGAAGATGGTTGGAGCTCATCAAAGATTATGATTTGGGGATCAACTACCATCCGGGAAAAGCCAATGTAGTGGCCGATGCTTTGAGTAGAAAAGGAGTAAGTCATCAACTCACAATTCGAGAGTTACCATCCGAGTTATGTAAGGAGTTTGAAAAGTTAAACCTCGGATTTGTAAATGAGATGGAGATGATGGAGTTAAACCCAACCTTGGAGCATGAAATTCGAGAGGCACAAACCGCGGATGAAGAGATCAAGGAAATCAAGGAAAGGACCGAAGAAGGGAGAGAATTCAGATTTGATGAAGACAAACATGGTACCTTATGGCTTGGAAAGAGAATCATTGTGCCTAATGTGAAGCATATTCGGGAGACGATATTAAAAGAGGCACATGACTCACCTTACTCAATTCACCCTGGTTGTATGACGTTGTACAAATACTTGAAGACTTGCTATTGGTGGGATAGCATGAAAAAGGACATAGTTGAGTACGTAGTATTGTGTGATGTGTGCCAATGAGTCAAGGCAGAACATCAAAGGCGGGCTGGACTATTGCAACCATTGAAGATACCGGAATGGAAGTGGGAAGAAATCGAAATGGACTTCATAGTTGGGTTACCATGTACTCAGTCCGGGTATGACTCAATTTGGGTAATTATGGATTGCTTAACCAAGTCAGCTCATTTTGTCCCTATGAAGAACAAATATACAGCTGCACAATTGGCCGAAATATACGTGGAGCATATTGTGTGTCGACATGGAGTCCCTAGGAAGATAGTCTCAGATAGAGGTTCTCAATTCACCTCCAGGTTTTGGTAAAAATTGCATGAAGTTTTGGGAACGAGGTTGAATTTTAGTTCAGCATATCATCCTCAAACGGATGGACAAACCGAGAGGGCCAATCAGATTTTGGAGGACATGTTAAGAGCTTGTGCCTTGAAGCATGGGAAAAGTTGGGACAAAAGCTTGCCATACGCAGAATTTTCATACAACAATAGTTACCAAGCAAGCTTGAAAATGTCACCATATGAAGCGCTTTATGGGAGGAAGTGTAGGACACCTTTATTCTGGAATGAGGTAGGAGAAACTCAAGTATTTGGTCCAGATGTGTTACAAGAAGCCGAAAAGCAAGTCCAAATAATTTGTTAGAACTTGAGGGCTGCCCAATTAAGGCAAAAAGGCTATGCGGACAATAGGAGAACGAAATTAGCCTTTGAAATAGGAGATTTTGTTTACCTCAAGGTGTCACCAATGAGAGGTCATAAGAGGTTTAACATAAGGGGCAAGCTCGCACCTCGCTACATTGGACCATTCAAGATTTTGGACAAAAGAGGAGAAGTAGCGTATAAGTTGGAGATGCCAGCTCATCTTTTGAATGTCCATGATGTCTTTCATGTTTCCCAGCTCAAGAAGTGTTTGAGAGCACCGGAAGAACAAGTGCCAATGGAAGAATTGGAACTAGAAGAAGATTTGACTTACGCCAAACAACCGGTCAAAATCTTGGAAACCAAGGAGAGTGTCACAAGGAACAAGGTTGTTAGATGGTGTAAAGTTCAATGAAAGCACCACACAGAAAAATAAGCGACGTGGGAATTGGAGGATGATCTCAAGAAGGAATTTCCCTATCTCTTCACTTCCGCGTCGAATCTCGAGGGTGAGATTCATTTTAACGGGGTAGGTTTGTAACACCCTCATCTTCATGCATCATGCCTTGCATGCACTCATATACATGTTTAACATTAACCCACATAAAGATGAACGAGTTTAAAATTGATTTGGAGCATCTAAAATTGATTTGGAACAAAACCGCACTTAAAATGCAGGAAAGTGTGGACTAGTCCGATTTTACTGAGGACTAGTCCGATTTCTCTCTGACTAAAAACGGACTTGTCCGTTTTTGCTGCGGACTAGTCCGATTTTGCCTCTGGAAACTTTCGGACTTGTACGATTTTGTGCGGACTAGTCCGATATTCCGAGAATCCTTGAAAATTTGCTAAGTCCCTGGACTTTTCCGGACTAGTCCGGTGTTCCAGTGACTTGTCCGATTTCCTCTCTGTTTAATGTCGGACTTGTCCGATTTTTTGCCAGACTTGTCCGATTCCGGTCCTTTCTGGACTTGTCCGATATTTCGTGACTCCAAATTGATCTTTTGTTTTACGACTTGAATCTTGGGTTTCACGTTAAGTGGGCCTAGGGACTTCGTTCCTAACTCTTTTAGAGCCCATGTGGGACTCTAAATCGGCCTCTACTCCTCTCAAACTTGAAATCCATCCAATCCTAGCCTCCACCTCTATATAAACAACCCCACCCTTTGTCTTGACATCTATTTGCCACTTTTCCACCCCAACCCAAACCCTAGTTCGTGGAGAGCCACCACCAAGGAGGGAGGAGAAGATCCCAAGCAAGAAGAAGAGGAGGAAACGAAGGAGGATCGAGATCTCCACCAAGCTTTCATTCTTCGTCACCAATTCATCTCCAAGTTCATCACCAACCCTAGATCACCAAGATCCAAGTGCTACCTCCAAGTTTCTTGATTCATTGGAGTTCTGAAAACCTGGTATACCTTATATTATCTTTTCCTTACGTGAATTCAACCCCTAATCTCCAAAATTTACGTCGATCTAGAAAACCCTAATTTGCTGATCTCGCAAAGTGCGGACTTTTCCAGTCCCTAGCAGACTAGTCCGATTTCCCTGGATAAATTGTGTTGTATTAATTCCAAAAACTGACCTAATCAACTCCAAACCTGTATAAACTTGTTAAAAGCTATTAGAACTAGTTATTGATCATCAAAAGCAATCTATTGACAAGTTCTACCTTGCATTTGCATCAATCATGCATGTCATGTCAGATTGAGTAATATTTGTGCACTCTTTGATTGTGTTTCTTGTCTTGTATGTTTATTGTGTGGATTAGCTAGATTTGCGCTAGAGAGTGCCGCGGAGGATCTACAACACCAAGAGTTTGAAGGCTTTGATCCTAATCAACAGCAAGAGCAAGGCAAGTGTCCTTGAAGCATATTGATCCTGCTTTAAAATAAATGTTTTGTTTGCAAATTGCATGCTTGTGTCAATCTGATGGGAATCCTATGATAGGAAGTTTACTAGATTTGTTAAACCACCCTTGTCGCCTGGAATATATGGTAGAGAGTCCGGAAGGGCTTTTTACCTTTTTGCGTCGCTTAATCAACTACGATGGGAAACAACTATACCAATCAATTTAATTATACATGGATGAGATTATGGTTAACATGAACTGGTTAAATATGACATGGTAATGGGTGATCTAAGCAAGCCTGGTATGTTGATGTGTTGGACGTATGGTGGTTTGCTTGCTTTAGATCTAAGGACCGGTTCATGCGAGAATAAGCTAGGACTACAGTGCCACCACGAGGCCAAGTATGGGTGCGGCGTAGCTGATTAATTAGGGCTTTGCCAGTGCTATTAGACCATCAAGGATGCTCAGGGAAGTGGTAGTCGGATTGGGTTTGTTGATGATTGGTGTGACTACCCTGGGATCCGAATGGCTCAAGAGGGGGCCCTTGGTTGAAGATGTGCTCTGTAGGAGACATCGCCACCGATGAAACCTTAGTGGGGTCTAAATAGGCTAGTAATCCCTTTGTAAAGGCTATTTTGTGATCTCTTGGCCATACACCAAAGGAAGTGTAATTGGCGAAAGGGAGGTTTTTTTAGTCGCCGACGGGTGATGAAATCACAAACACGTGGGTAAAGTGATACAAACTCTGCAGGGTCTAATAAAACTATCATGATAGCCGTGCTCCCGGTTATGAGCACCTGGACAACTTCCATAATTAGAGGGAACTCGGTATTGGGATGGTATTTGGGATGGTTGTGGTTTGGTAATGGTTATGGCTGGTTATGGATTTATTTCTGGTATTGAGTATGGTTATTGGCAATGGTGAAATCTGGAATTATTGATCATGGTAGTGAATTATAGACTAGTATTATGATATTACTTATGATTATGATGGGTTTACTTCACATACATATAATATATTGCTTTTCAAATGTTTTAATGTACTTTTCAGCACTTAGCCATTGTTATATTCGTCATTTGAATCAGCCACATGTCATACTTTCCACACTTGCTGAGTACGACATGTACTCACTCTTGCAATCCCCCCCCAACAGTTGCAGGTCAGGATTGGAAGTTTAATGGTGAGAATGCGGAGTTCTAGGCCGTGTCTACCGTCAGCTTTGCCTGTGGTGTTATTGGAACTGCGCTATCCCTTATGCTTAGTTTGCTTAATTAGTTTATTTCCGCTGCATGAGTTGAACTTGTCATTAATATTTATCAGGGCTTGTATTCGAGGACATTATGGTTTGTGTAATAAAATTTGATTAATTAATCTTGTTCTGTGGTAATTTTCTGTATACTCTTTTGTGAATGCACTCGTGTATGTGTGATGAACATCCTGGGCACACATATGCGTTAGCTTGGTTCATTTTTCGGGACCGGACGTCACATCCACCTTGGTGAACCCGTCTCGGCTCAATGATGAAGTTATGACAGCCGAAGCTTGAGCGTTCCGATGAATAGCTTGCTCTTGACTTGGTGTGAGCTCTTCATCGTCATCCGGGATATCTATCACTGTACACACTATATGCCACAAGCTAGGGTTAAGTGATATTAAATGCATATTCATATTTTGCCTCCACATTGAATAATCATTGCCATCAAAGTATGGGACTTTTCCTAGAGGAATTGATAAATAATGATTATTTTTTGAATTTCAATGATCATACTTAAAAGGATATCGGGAGTAGTGGGTGTGACTACTCCCCTTCTTCTTCTTATCATCAATCTATATCTTCCCTTTGGAGAGCGCCTTCTTCCTTAGGAGTGCCTTGAGTTCAAGCGTCTCCTCATCATCATCCTCGAAGTCTTGGATGGCGTCGAGGAGCTTCTCCAACTTCTGGGCCTTTTCATCTTCAACTTTCTCTTGGTTGAAGTTCTTGTGCACGTCCTTAATGTCCGACATTTTCTCTTCGAGCAATTAGTCTCTTTTGAAGAGTCCTGCTTTGATACCAATTGAATGTAGCCTAGAGGGGAGTGAATAGGCTTTTTGAACTTTTCATCGGAACCTAAAACACTTAGCAACCTAATCAAACACAGAGTAATTGGACTAGTTCGGTAGGGTGCGGACTAGTCTGATGTATGTGGACTAGATTGATCAAGTTTGATCAATGATTTTGATCCAAGTACTCTATGCCGCGGAAATTGAGTTGTAACTTGAATGTATTGCTTCAATGAAACTAGATGTGGCACAAGTTAACTTAGGTTTCAAAGTTTTAACGTAGGTTGAACAAAATTAAGCAAACCGTAGATTATAATGAATAGTTAGAACAAAAACAAAGAACACAACAACTTTATCTCGTGGTTCAATTCTACGGAGGAAATCTACATCAACGTTTAGGAGCCCACGAAGGACCGGGTCTTCACCAATCCTACCCTCGTCGAATCGCCACGGAGGCCGATTCTCTTCCACTAATTACAAAGGGGTAAATAACCGTGTTCAAGGAGCCTTCTCACAAGTTGAGGGCTCCCCAAGATTTACAATTCAAAACACCACCAAACACACTCAAAAAGTATGCAATGAAACATCGAGAGTATGTGAGAGAATCAAACCCAAGAGCTCAAGACGTGACGAACATGTCTCTCCTTTGATCTATGGTTAATCCTCAAGGATTTGATCTTTCTTGCGTCGGATTGTGTGGAGAGATGTGTTTTCTGGGCTCTTGGAAGGTGTGACAGCATAGGGGGTCGAGAGAGGGTTGATTAGGGGCCGTACACCTCTATTTATACTAGGTTTTCCAAAGGTTACCGTTAGGGTTTGTGATGTCCGGACTAGTCCGTGGTGGACTCCAGACTAGTCTGGTGTGCGGCGTGTGAGAAACCCTAAGTGTCCTGATTTACTGGACTTCTCCGGCCCTAGGCGAACTAGTACGATTTTGTCTCTGGAGATGTTCCGACTAGTGCGGCACATATTAGACTAGTTCAGCGTGGTCAATCCCTTATTGAATTGAGGACAAGTCCGCATTTGGAGGACTTGTCCGATTTTAGTCAGAGAGGTTATCGGACTAGTCTTGACAATATTGGACTAGTCCGATGTTGTGAAATTTTGAGGGGCTAAGGACAAGTCTAAAATTGGGGAGACTTGTCCGATGTTGGTTAGTGGGGATTTCTGACTAGTCTGTGGAATATCGGACTTGTCTGATATTGACAAGAAGGATTATCGGACTAGTCCAGACTTTATCGGACTAGTCCGTTGCGGACAAGTCTGCACTGGGTGAACTTGTCTGATCCTGGACAGAGAGATTATCGGACTAGTCCGGGGAATATCGGACTAGTCCGGACCTGTGTAAACTTGTGCAGTGAGAGTGTTTTCTTTTGCTTGAGCTCTTGGAGTGTGTTTCTCCAACACACTCCATACACAAAGAGTATTCTATTCATCTCTTGAGCTCTTTTCAACTTGATTCCTCACTCTCCTTTCTTTTTGCGCTTTCTTCATAATTTCATTTAAATCTGCGCTCATTTCAATAATTTAGTTAGGATCTCATTTGTTTGTCATAAATCAACCAAAACCCACAAGGGATGCCTAGATGCACTTTCAGCTGGCCTTATGCTAGTCAAGACCCGCCTTTTTCCTGAAAAAGACGAGTCTCTCCCAAAGCTGCAGCCTGGCGAGAAGTTTTTGTACAACCTGAAGACCAAGGACGGCAATGTAGTGAGCCACCACTACAAGTCACCTACGCGTTCCTAGCTCGAGCGTATGGGAGACCGCCTCATTATCCATGGGGTGCGCAAGCCTAATGGAGGCTATGCAAACGGCTTTTTCAAGCGCGTGGATAATTTGGCAATGGAGGAGTCGACGGGCTCGTCGCCCTCCAAGATTAGGCGTCACCTCTCGCCACCTGCCATCAGAGAGCCACCTAGCCAATTTGAGGACAGCAACATGAAATCTCCTTGCGCACCTAAAGTGTCACCACTTTCTATAGAGTTAGCTTCTTTGCTTTTGGAGAACAAGAAGCTAACTGACTTAGTGGTTGAAGGGCGCATCAAGAGGGCAGAGCTAAAGGATAAACTCATCTCCCTCAAGGAGGAGATTGACAGTGTTCGTCGTGGCATGAGTGCCAAGCTGCAACGTTTATGCAATGCCGCTGGGGAGCCCGACATCTACAACACACCATAGTTTAGATGTCCTGGCAGCGTAGGATGCTTACTAATTTAAGTTTAGTTTTATTCCAAATTTTTATTCCTCAAGTTTAGATTGAATAATGTAAGAATTCCCAATATTTTGAATTCAATAAAGTGAACTTACTGATTCATCTAACTCGGTAAAGTTCTCCCTTTTAGTTTATTTCTGTTGAATAAAGAATTCAGGAAACAAGTGTGGGGGAGGCACCACAAATCACGAAATCCCGACGTGCAAAATAGCGTTGCATCCTGAAACATGTCGCAACCAAACATATGACTTGACTCGTCGAAGCGGAAAATCAGAGAGGCCAGAGGGGGTTCGGTCGAACCCCCTGGTCGGCCAACCTGGTGTGGGCCACACACGGCTCTGTTTCGCTTCACAAGTTTGGTTTGGATCTCTTATCTCTGAATATATGTGCTACCCTGCTGTTTAAGTTGATTTCCTATTTAAATTTGAATATTTAAAACAAATCAACTCAACATTTTAGATTAAAACTTGGTAGTCAAAATTTGCTTGAACTGAAAATTTGAATACTTTATATTTCAATTTATTGCCTTGTTTGTGATTCCCACAATTAAAGTAGAAAAAACACATCATCTAAGTATTTGACTAGTGTGATATGGTAAATGAGTTATTCAAGGAGATATCTCTTTGCTTGAAATTGATTTTGATGTTTGCAAAAAATAGAGTCTTGAACTTTATCTAATTCTCTCATTGGAAATTTAAAATACTCACCAAAGCCATATGATACACTTATTGAAAATCACATGCATATGCCACTTTGTTTTTCATTGAACTTTGTCAAACTCGTGACCCAATTAAGTGACATGCATGAACTTTTTACTTAGAAGTTCTTGTGCACCCAATTCATGCAAAATATCTCACATTGAGAATTTGCATCCACCATTCATCCATCCAGAAACTCCATACATTATTATTATCAAAATCTCTCTAGAAAAAAATATAAAAAAGGAGTAGAAGACATGGCTACAAAAAAAGAATCTACTCTTTAAAGCGGAAGTATGCCCAAAAAAAAGAGAAAAAGTAGTCATGTTTCATCCTTAAAGAGAGAGAACCATGGAGTCCACATTTATCCATTCCATTCATGTGCACAAGGATTTCTTTGTCAAATTGTTTGTTGCATAAGTCTCTTATAGGAGCAAGTTTTTGACTTAGTAATATATGAATTGCAATGTGTGCCACATTTATCTCTACGAAGCTCCAGATATAGCCATATTTAGCATAGAACCAAAATTGGCAAAACATGTCAAGGTGAGGATCAAAACACCTTGGGAGATTTGAGAGAGTCCAAATGAGAGATAAAGGCAATTGTTTCTTTAACTTTCCGAATATAGAAAATTGTCAAATCATTTCACCAGAAGAAGATCCAAGGGAACTATATTCCAACCATTCCACTCTTCAAACACCCAAGATTAATGTAGTAGCCACATTCTAAAGAGGGAATTCATGAATTGAGGTATGAGTTGAAATATCTAGTACTCTTATTTTTCTAACTTATAGCAAATTTATAACAACACCTTAGTTCTTATTCTTGCCTTCACTCGAGGACGAGCAAAGGACTAAGTGTGGGGGAGTTTGTTGATGGTCCTTAAGTGCCATATTGAGACCATCAATTCACCTCATCATGTGCACAGAGGAAAATAGAACATAGTGGTAGGGGTAAAAAATAACCAATTACACAAGTGTTGGTGTTTATTTATATGCAGATGAATTTATACCCAGAAATAACAAGACATGCAAGGAGTAATCCATTAAATTGGATTTTGACGAATCAGGCGATGACATGTGGCACCACATGCATCTAATGACCCACAAACAGAAGTATCTGAGGCCATCCAACAGTGTATCACCAATATCAGTCAATGGGATCCTCCTGCAAGTCACCCCGAGGAAGCACACTTGAATTAGTCCAACTTTCTGTTCGGCCGACTAGGGAGTTCGACCGACGCTTTCCTGGCGCCAAACTCGGTCAGCTTCCACATGTCGACTCCCTATGGTGCCCTGATCACTATGAAGACTGGTTCACACGCTTTTGGTGGCAGGAAACGACCCTTCTCCAGCTATAAATAGCACCCCACACCTCACTTACACACACCAAAAGTTGAGAATACAAAACCAATCATGAGGTTTAGAGTAGTCCTAGAGAATGCAAAGTAGAAGGAGAGTGTGATGAAGAGTCTAGGAGAAAGAGGCTTGGGCTTGTCAAGTCCATCTTCTATACTTGTACCCCTACAAAGGTTTGATTCAAAATCAAGTAAGCCTTTGTGAATTCATTTCAAGTTTGATTCCCAATTCAAGGGAGTTTGCACAAGTAGTTACCTTTGGGTTCATTGATTTAATTTATTAGAGGCTCTAGTTGTAGCTTTCTGTTCGAAACAACTAGAGTAGTGATTTAGAACGTACCAGTGAATATCTCATAGACCCACAGATTGAATAGGTAGGCAGTAGGTGATGGCAACCCTATCTGTCCTTAGTAATCCTCCACGTTCGGCTATGCCATAGGCTCTTGGCGGGAGTCGTCCTAGTATTGCTAGGGGTAAACCCATGCCCAAAGAAAGTAGCTACCGCAAATATCTTTGAATTAGAATCAATCTTTGAATTCCTCTCTGTTCCTTGCCTAACAAACAACTTTGTGTCCTTGGGTGAATTAGTTCGTAAGATTAGCACACACGTTCTTTGGATTCGATACCCTTGGGAATACTCCTTAAGGGGAAGTGCTACAAGATAGTTTCTGTGCGCTTGCAGATTTTTATCGTAGGGGTTGTGTATCAACAATGCATGCAGAAGTGTCTCTAGAAGCAGATCGGGCATAACCTAGAAGTGTATGTCGACGACATCATGGTGAAACACAAGAAGGCCTCCGAGCTTGTCTCCATCCTCGAAGATACCTTCACCAGCCTCCAGAGAAACAACATCAAACTTAACCTGAAAAATGCATCTTCGGCGTACCTAGAGGTAAATTAGTTGGTTTCATCATCTTGGAGCGTGGCATTGAGGCCCATCTTGAAAATATAACGGTCATTGCTAACATGGGACCCATCCGCGATGTCAAGGGGGTACAAAGACTAATGGAATGCCTCACAGCATTAAGCCGCTTCATTTACCGACTAGGGAACGAGGTCTGCCCCTCTATCGAATGCTGAAGAATGGACTGAGGAAGCGTAATCCGCTTTGGATAACGTAAAAGCCTTCCTCACAACCCCCCCCCCCCCCAAATCCAATCTACTGTCTCCCGAGCCAAACAACCAACTTATCCTCTATATAGGAACGACGCATCAGGTTGTTAGCACCGCTCTCGTAGTACAACGGGATGAGCCCGGATGTTGATAGTTCTTAAGTAACACTAACGAATCATCCCTAGCAACGGCGCCAGAAATGCTTGTTGACAGCTACTAACGTCACAAATATAAATCTGAAAGCACACGAAAGCTATCTATGTAGCATTTCCTCTTTAAGAGTATTCCCAAGGGTGTCATTTATATTCTCCCAAAGAAAGTCTAGGTGGAAGCAAAGCAATCATCAAATGGAGAGGATATATTGGTCTACGTAGGGTTATAGAAATGATGGATAAAGGATAATTGGAGGTAGTGTGACACACAAAAGAGCATTCTTTCCTAAGAGGGGTAAATGAGGTAAAGAGGGGTTAGGCTAAGAGTTAGGTAGATACTCCAACTGTGCTCCTAATATACATATACATAGCCTAAGTTAGTTACTAATGATCCTATCAATTATGAATTCTCATGCTAAGTTGATCAACAAATCAGGCACGGGTTTACCCCTAGCAACATTAGGAGGACTGTTGACGGCTGTTATATACCAATCTCATCCATCAATTTAACTCAATTATCTGAAGGATTTGTCATTTCTTGCACACATCACCTTTCTATCTAACCCAATTCCACTTGGACTTGGAGAAATATGTGTATGCAGCATTTTACGCAGGAAATGAGGAAATGTAGAGGGACCAATCCTATAAAATATCATCCCAGCCAATCGGGCGACGACACGTGACATCCCATGGATCAAATGGCCCACAAACAGAAGTATCCAAGGAGATCCAACAGTGTATCACCCATATACATCAATGGGACCCACCTGGCAGCCACATGGAGAAAGCACACAAGAAACGGTGCAATGACCTGGTCCTTGCACCTGGCACCCACTACATTTTTATTTTCAAAATCATCCACCTTGCATTTAAAAAAATATATATAAAAATAGGTTAGATTTGCTTTCATCAAATAAAGATGTGCGGTAAGAATGATTTAGAATTCACATAGATGAAATGATGAATAGTTGCTCCGTTTTATTTTCCTAAGTCTCTAGTTTACAACTTGCTACTCCCCGAATATTGCTTTCATTGGTTTGAAATACTTTTACCTTAATTTGGAAGTTGTGGGTAGCAAAAGCTTAATCTAATTCTAGGTTGTTGCGAGATTAAATTGGTAATAGGGCTGCTTGTCCTAGTTTGAAAGTAAAACTTAGATGTCCGGAGAAATTCTAAAAAGATTTAAGTTTCCCTCAATTGATTGGAAATACCTACCAAAGCCATATGATGTCCATACATAGACAAAACCTTATGCATATGCTATTTGCTTTCACATTGAGCCTAGTCAAACTAGTATAGACCTATGTGAGAAATCATTCAACTCTTTTTGAATTCAAGACTTCACTTGCACATGCTATACTTCTACACTAGAAGTAAGCAAAACGTCTATCATATCCACCATACCACAAAAAAAAAAAGAGAAACTCCATGTTATTCATGTTTAGCACTCTCTTTAAAATTCATTGCAAATAAAGGGAGTAGAAGACATGGCTACAAAAAGAAAATGAAAAAAAGGCATGCTTACATCATAAGCATGAGAAAAAAAAGAGAGAAAAGAAAAGTAGCCATGTTTCATCCATGCAAAAAGAAAGAGAGATTATAGAAAAAGGAGTTATCTCAAGTATCCACATCCACTTCCACTCCATCACACATGCACTGGTCTTGAATCAAAAAGTTTTGAATTGAATTCTCCTAAGGCTTACTCTTTTGACTTAGCAATATATGTGATGCAAATATTCCTACTTACTTTCCATACCAAGCTCCACATACAAGCCATATTCAATGAGTAGGAATAGTAGAGGCACAATGCTTTGGTGAGGGAATATTTCCACTATCCACAAAGGAGTGACTGAGAGAATAAAATTGAGGTACTTAATATCTAAATTGAATTCTCCAGTATTTAAGTGGAACTCGATTTCTAGGCTATGTTTGCTCCATTTGCTATTCTACCTTTCAACTACTCATGAATATGAAAAAGCATAAGCCCCATGATAACTTAAGAAAGGCAGGGTATCATAGCCAACTTCTGCAATACTAGGTAGAGTATCTTGTTGTGCATTAGATACTTTTGAAAATAAGACATTGTAGCAACTCCTGATCATCAACCTAAAGTCTTGACTTTGCTCGGGACAAGCAAAGGATAAACTTGGGGGAGTTTGTTGACGGCTGTTATATACTAATTTCATCCGTCAATTTAACTCAATTATGTGAAGGATTTGTCATTTCTTGCACACATCACCTTTCTATCTAACCCAATTCCACTTGGACTTGGAGAAATATGTGTATGCAACATTTTATGCAGGAAATGAGGAAATGTAGAGGGACCAATCCTATAAAATATCATCCCAGCCAATCGGGCAACGACATGTGGCATCCCATAGATCAAATGGCCCACAAACAGAAGTATTCAAGGAGATCCAACAGTGTATCACCCATATACATCAATGGGACCCACCTGGAGAAAGCACACGAGAAACGGTGCAATGACCAGGTCGGCTGAACCAGGGGGTCGGCCGACCTGGTCTTTGAACCAAACTCGGTCAGCCTCCACGTGTTGGCTCCTCCCGGCTCTCTGGAGTCAATGGTGACTAATTCACGCGCTTTTGGTGGCAGGAACCGACCTCAAGACGAGTATAAATAGGAACCCTACCCCTCACTTCAACACACACCACTTGGGCATCATTCCATTGTATACACTATCTTCCATAGTCCTTAGAGGAGTTAGGATGTAGAGAGAAGAGTCTCTAGTCCCAAGTCCAAATTGGGAAAGGAGTAGAAGGAGTCTCTCTTCCAAATTCCACATTGGGAAAGGTATGGCTTATGTATTCCTTCTTGTATTTGTGACTTTGTGCTCAATAAAGATATTATCTTTAGTCTTCTTTTATACGTATACTTGGACAAAGCGTTTCTTGTTTGATTGTGGAGTCCATGTATGTGGAAGGTATAGTCTATGATTTCACTCTCATGATCACATCTTATGGTCATAAACACTATAGACCCCCACTATAGTCTATGTAGTTATGATATGGTTATGTTAATATGAATGACTATGCTATGCAATCAACATTGGTTCAACGATGTTTAGGTTAGTCATTGCCTTAGAATAGCTTGTGCCATGGCTCCTAAGATATTTGCTTAGTATGCTAGCATGGTGCTAGGGTATTTAAGTAGCATTGGATGTCTCGTAGACCTACGGATTGAAGAGGTAGGCAGTAGGTGGTGATAGCCCCATCTGTCCTTTGTAATCCTCCACGTTCGGTTATGCCACAGGCTCTTGTCGGGAGCCGCCCTAGTATTTCTAGGGGTAAGCCCGTGCCCGATGTGTTGAATAGCATTGCATAGGAATTCATCATTGACATGACCATTAATATCTACCTTAGGCTATGTATATGTATTAGGAGCATTGTAGGAGCAACTCTCTAACTCTCAATCCAATCTCCCTCTAGGACCCATTTTACCCTTTAGAATAGGTTGCCTAGGTGTGTGTCACACTACCCCTATTATCAACTTACCACTGTCCGGATAATGGATTAGTATCCCATGGCTTGACCATAAGAGTAGTATATACTTTACTCCATTGTCTTCCTTTGGGATAAATACGATACCCTTAGGAATACTCATGGGTGAAATGCTACAACGGTATCTTTCGTGCACTTGGGGATCTCATCTCTTTATCAGAGATGATCTGTGGTGTTAAGAAATACCAACAAGCATTTCTGGCGCCATTGCCAGGGATGATTTGTTAGTATATCTTTGGAGCCGTCAACAAGTATGTGAACCTGCAACCATCTTAGCATGTCTACAAGAAGAGCACACAATTTCTTTGTCCCCTTTAAGCTTAGGCAACCCACATATGCGATCAAGAGCACTAACACGCGTTAGATGATCAAAGCCTACGTGACCAAGTATACAAAGCCAAAAATATAAGTCCTTTCATTCATTAGCAACTAGAAACCTATGCTTAGAGGAAGACATATCAAAATCAGCTTTAAAAACTCTTCCAAACTGAGACATGTTAAAAATAAGCTCACTATTTGAATTTACACCTTGCAGCAATTTTTAGTGAAAAGAATTTCTAGATTTTCATATAGCAGTTGTGAAACAGAAAGCAAGTTGTATTTCAAATTTTTAACAAGTGACACATCCTTCAAAGTGTAGTGATCATTTACTCTAAACGAACCCTTAGCAATTATAGGAGTTGATGAATTATCGGCAAAAGTAAAATTCTCTACACGTGACACAAAATAGAGGGAGGAGAATCATAATCTGTTACTGGTCTTGTGGAGTGAGCATCCTGAATCCACAATCCATATGTTCTCCTTCCTCAAGCGTGAAACCTACACAGAAGGACAATACGTCATTGACTCAATACTGGGGTTAGTCAATAAGCATTTGGGAATGCAGTACTAAGCCATGCGACGTCCAGTAGAAACAACACGCAAAGGCTATGACAAAACAGCAGATTTGTGAGTCAAGGGTTGAGGTTTTCTGTTCTTAACTACTGATTTAAAAGTTGTTACTCGTTTAGCATGAAAACCAGTAGCTCCGAAATTAAGAGCAGTAGTTCCAAAGGAGAAAGCTAAAGCTCTGGATGCAAATTCCGAAGTTCTGAAGGGAACAACAGCAGGTCTGAGAGCTCTCGAAGCTATCAGAACTACCAGAGCTGCCTTTGCAGATTTCTTACCAGAAGGTCCGAAAGCTACTTTTTCAAATTCCTGACTCATTAAAGTAGGTTGCATGTTTCTAATTTTAGGTTTCGCATGCATAGCAGATTTAGCATGAAAGTTATGAGATCTAGCAGACACTTTATCTTTTTTAATTTGTTTAGCTAGTCTATAGTAGAAATCTATGACATGACCATCTTTATCACAATAAGTACAATGAAATTTCATTTTGTAATCATGTCTAGATGAACATCTAGTATTAGAAACAGAGTTAGAAATCACTCCTACAGATTTAAAAATCACATCCTTTTGTTTAGGGACAGCTTTGATTAAACCTCTTCCAAATGATTTTACAATGTGAGATGGATGTGTTTTAGAATAAGCATGGGAATGAAAACTTAAATCAGTTTTATCATTGCAAGGTTTAGAAGAATTTAACAACAAATTTAGATTCTTGTTCCCATTGTAAAACCGCTCTAGTATCTTATTTTTATTGTCAAGTTCTTTAGATAAAACTAGGCAGTTTTGACATGAAGTTTTTCCTTTTAGTTTGCAATTGGAACAATATTTAACTTAATGAGAACGTAAAGCATTGTTCAGAATGGAAATTTCATTCATTGCATCTTTTAGTTTCTTATCAAGATTGTCACATGCAAAACAATGCAAATTTTCTGTAGAACAAGAAGCATCTTTTAAGTTTTTATTATTAAAATCAGACAACTTTTTGTTCTTTTCAGTTTCTTCATCAAGTATATCTAGAGTGGAGGAGTGTGCACTTCTTAATATGGACAATTCTTCATAGATAAAGTCACATGAGGGACATGCATCATCACTAGGAATCAAAGTTTTTAAACGGTTGATTTCAGATTCTAGTGATTCAATTTTAGCAACATTATCCCTAAGTTTTTTATCCTTTTTCTTGACAATAATAGTTGCACGAGAAATTGCATCACACATTTCATTACAGGTAGAACATACCTCATCATCGTCACTATTGTGTTCTGCATCCTCTTGACTTGATCTTGATCTTGTTTTGCCCGCCATGAAGCATAAGTTGGCCCGATCGTCATCATCTTCATCACTTCCAATGTATACATCACTTGAACTGATCTCTTGAAGTGCGGTGATGAAACTGTTTATCAGTTGCATCCTGTAAAACCCCTCTTCTAGAGTTGATGTTGTCAGAAGAGGACTTGACTTTATTTTGCTTTTCATCATGGGTAGAAGGACCTGAAAGGTTAGAGCAACCTAAACAAAAGTGTCCTTTCTTACCACATTCAAAGCATCGTTGAGGTCCGGAGCTTCCTCTCCTTCTAGTTCTCATATTTTGCAATGCTTTTGAGAACCGAGTAGAGATGAGTGCTAGCTCCTCTTCTGAAAATTCTTCGATCTGTTCCAGGGTTAGTGAAGACAGCAAAACAAGTGTATTGCTATATGAAGATTGGCCGGAGCTAGGCATATCACATTGATAAACAAATTCAAGAGACTTGTTGGAGTTCTTACGTGAGATTATGTCAATTTCATGAGTTTCCAATTTAATAGCACATCTAATGTAAGTGTACTCATGACAGTAGATTCACGAATCGATGTGACTTTCATCTCCCAAATTTACATGTCTAATGCACTTAGTAATTGCCTAGCATTTTCATCATCTGAAAAATTAACATTAACGATACGCAAGTTGCTGAGAATATTATTAAAGCGAGCAAAGAGGTCATCAATGGACTCACCGGGTTGCATCTCAAAGCACATGTATTCTTTCTTGAACATATCCTCTCTTACCTCCTTGATCGTGTTGGATCCTTCGTGGTAGTCACAAAGTGCTCTCCACACATCGTACACCGATCAGAGGTGTGCAACACGGTCGAAGTCGCTCTGAGTTAGTCCTTGGATTATCAAGTTGCGGGCTTTGTTGTTGTTATCAACATCTCTTAAGTTTGTAGCCGTGACTTGATCATTCAGTGGCACGTCATAAGGCTTGTACACTTTTTCCCATATCGCGAATCTTTGCACTTGGATAAAAGCTTCCATGCGTGCCTTCCAAACCTGAAAATCAATACCAACAAACACACAAGGTTTTGCCGAGTATTTCTCCATGAGGATTAGTCAAAAACATGTGCGAATCACAAAGATTAGAGCACCGTGGCTCTGACATCAATTGTAGGATCGAATATCACGTGTAAAGCTACCATAGGGGGTGAATGGTAGATTAAAACTTTTCAGCGGAAGCAACAAAACACCCCTAGGCAGAACACCGATCTGTTAAAGAAACCATGTGTGTGACTAATCTAAACGTGTTCAACTGTGACAAAACTAGTATTGATTGTAGAGAATCAAGTCACGAAGACGTCACAACAAGAATCACTAAAAACCGTCGAGAGAAACTCAAGTTACGATCGAAAGATCAAACAAAGGTCAATCTGTCCTACTCGAGAAAAACATTTCTGGAACACTGCAAAGAAACTCGTGTAGATCAGAAACCACAAATCAAATGATCATGAAATTTTCATAGAAGATAGAAAATCAAGTTGTGAGGACAAACCAAAAAGAATCACGTCAATCAGATCTGTAAAACTCGAGTTATGATAAAACCACCGAAGAAAAGTGTAGTGTTGTGCAGAAACTCGATGAGAAAGACTTGAACAAAACAAGTCAGACGAACAAGGCACAAAAACTTCTTTTCAACTATGAATTCTATTCAATAGATCACAAGAGGAATAGCCCAAAAGTCGTCTACCATGAGCTCTGGCCTCTGTTGCTTATATAGCCAGCCCTTAGGCCAACCCAAACTTAACTAGGACTCTAATCCTACTCAATTCACGAATCGAAACTTTCCATAACTGCTCAAGACTCTTCTATATTCAGATAGAAGTAATCTTAAGACTTCCAAAAAACTTAGAAACATATCCCACATTCCTAAAACAACTAAAATTCGTGACCCACACAAAATACTATCATAACCAACTCAAAACTTTCCATATTTGAGTCAAAATGGACTCAACCGCAGCCTGAGTCCTTAACCTAGTCGGTTGGACCTTTCCGACTAATTCTTTATGTCCACATCTCTTCATCACGCCTTGGAACCATGTAGCCATGTCCATGCATTCCTTGCACGCGTGCAAATATCTTCCAACGATGTCCATGATACCTTCATTTGCATTGTTCTTGATTCAAACATGTTGCGCAACCTCCCGATCAACTCAACCACAGTTCCTCCCGAACTTGGTTGTTGAACCTCATCTTCTCCCTAAGACTAGTTTAATGGATCCCGTCACAGCCATGTCTTGAACTCAAGCAACACCTGCACATGAATAAACAACCAAAACTTTCGAGCTCAAGTCCTCGACTTGACTCACGTTAGTTCCGAAACTACAACACCTTACGTGAGCACCTCACATAAGTATGTTGCAAACCATAGCAAAATGATATCAACCATAACCACCAAAACACACCAACAATTTAGTAAAAGAATACTAAGCCAGCTTTCCATAAGTCAAAAAGCAAGTTCGAAACATTGCAAGTTAAAAGCAGAACCACTGCGATCAAGCTCCAAACCTTGCCAAAGCTAACCGAACCTTGAACTGGAGCTTACCAAAACTAACAGGATCTAGCGCCAGAACTTACCAAAGCTAGCAGGACCTAGCACCAGATCTAACTAAAGCTAGTCGAACCTAGCGCCAGAGCTAACCAAAGCTAGTCGGACTTAGCACCAGAGCTAACCAAAGCTACTCGCACCTAGGCAAAGAAGTCGGACCTAGCCAAAGCAAGTCGGACCTTACATCAAACCTTTGCTGGAGCTACCCAAAACAAGCCAGACCTGTCATCAGATCTTGCTGGAGATCAAACCTAGAGTCAGACATTGATGATAAAGGTGTTTTGGTAGTATTAAAAACTTTTATTACCATAGCCAATGTATTCAGCACACATAGGTCTCACAGTCAGGGCCAAGTCGGTCAACTAGAGGGGTCGACCGACCTGGTCTCTGCATCATTTCTCGTGTGCTTTCTTTAGGTCATTGCCAGGTGGGTCCCATCCCATGATATGAGTGCTACACCGTTAGACGGCCTCGAGTACTTTTGATTGTGGGCCATTTGATCCATGTGGTGCCACATGTCGATGCTTGATTGGCTGGGATGGTATTTTATAGGATTACTCCCCTCTTTTACCTCATTTCCTGCAATAAATCTCTGCATGCACTATTTCTCTAAGGACAAGTGGAAATAGATTAAAAAGAAAGATGATATGTGCAAGAAATGGTAATTTCTTCACATAATTGAGCTATATTGATGGGAGAAATTGGTATACAACACTCCCCCAAGCTTATCCTTTGATCGTCCCGAGCAAAGTCAAGACTTTAGGTTGATGATCAGGAGTTGCTATGATGTTCTATTTTTCACAAGTACCATGTGCATAACAAAATACTCTACCTAGTATTGCAAAAATTGGCATGGTACTTTACCCATCTCAAGTCATTATGGGGCTTATGCCTTCTCCTATTCATGTGTGGTTGAAAGATAGAACAACAAATGGAGCACACATACCCTAGAAATCAAGTTCCACTCAAATTCCGGAGTATACAATTTAGATTTTAAGTACCTCAATTTGATTCTCTCAGTCTCCCCTTTATGTGTAGTGGAAATATTTCCTCACCAAGGCATTTTTCCTAAACTCATCCTACCACTAAATAAGGCTTGTATGTTGAGCTTGGTAGGGAATGTAGTAGGCATATTTGCAACACATAATATTGCTAAGTCAAAAAAGCAATCCCTAGGAGAAATCAATTCAAAACTATTTGATTCAAGACTTGTGCATGTGTGATGGAATGGAGGTGGATGTGGATATTTGAGATGACTCCTTTTTGAGTGGACTCTCTTATTTTGCAGGGATGAAACATGGCTACTTTATCTCTTTTTTTTTCTCATGCTTTTGATGTAAGCATGCATTTTCTTTTTCTTTTTCTTGTAGCCATGTCTTCTACTCCCTTTTTATGCAAGAAATTTCAGAGAGAGTACTAAGCATGAATGGTGTAGAGTTTCTCTTTTTATTGTGGAATGGTGGTATGATGGAATTTTTCTTACTTCTAGTGTAGAAGTATAGCATGTGCAAGTGAAGTCTTGAATTCAAAAAGTAATGAATGAAATCTCACATAGGTCTATACTAGTTTGACAAAGCTCAATGTGAAGACAAATAACATATGCATAAGGTCTATCTATGTAATATATCGTATGGCCTTGGTAGGTATTTCCAATCAAATGAGGATAACTTAAATCTTTTTAGAATTTCTTCGGAAATCTAAGTTCCACTTTCAAACTAGGTATAACAGCCCTATCACTATATCATATACCACAACAACTTAGAATGGATTAAGATTTTGCTACCCACAATTTCTAAATAAAGGAAAAAGTAATTCTAGCCAATGAAAGCAATATTTTGGAGAGTAGTAAGTTGTAGACTAGGGACTTAGGAAATTAAAACAGAGCAACTATTCATCATTTCATCTATGTGAATTCTAAACCATTCTTAACGAACATCTTTTATTTTATTTGAAAACAAATTTACTCTACTTTTTTTATATGCAAAGTGAATGGTGGGTGAATGGAAAATAAATATGCAAGGGTTGTGATACAATTTACCTCAAGTGGGGCTCCCCCCCAAGCTTGTTCTTCACTCATCTTCGTGATGAGGGTTGAACCCTTGATGACGGAAGTATGCCACGAGATTGGCTTCTTGTTGTTATAGTGTGGAGTTGAAGTTGGTGAATTGAGAGTCCATGTGTTGTTGCCAGTTTTGAGTACCTTGGACATACTCTTGGAGAATGTTGTAGATGTCACCCGTTCTCACTTCAAGGTCTTCAATATGTCTAGCAAGATCTGTCATTCCTTGTCTATAGTCATGATGACTTCTAGCCGAAGAGGAACGACATCTTCTTATGGACGGTGGAGGCAAGCTTCTAGAGCTTAAATTGGATAGGGGTGGCTCCCGCACCGTACCTGTCCATCAATGCCAAGACGTACCTTCGGTCTCATACGATGGAGGTTGAGTCCATACGGGTGTATCACCCGTTGGTTTCTCTTCCTCTTCGTACTCATGGACCATGGAGGTTGTCAGGGGAATGGCCGCTCTCCTTGTACAGCTTCTAGTTATCCTGCCAGAGACATTACTTCTTCGGCTTCCTCGATGGGAAGATTGTCAATGGTTAGCCTCCGACATTTGTACAAATGAAAATCCGGGTTAGGTAACCGAATTTCATTGACAAAGCCGAGATAATAAAACATCAAAGAGCCATAATGATCATGCTTAAGGGTATGTCCTTGCAATAAATAATCTTCATTAATTAATTCTCATTCATTTTCAATATATTCAAATGAAGTATATCCTAATGCTCCTACCCTTGTAGCAATACGGGTAATCAATGAAGTACTTTCAATTGGTCCTATTTTTGAAATGTTATCTAACCATTGTGTCATCATGGCAATAATTAGAGCAACTTTTATCTTTTTAATCATGGCAAGTAAAATTTTCAGCTCATCATCACGCACTGTTCTAACATCTCCTCTAGGGAACATAGTCATAGCCACCCATCTATGCATGAAGCGTGAAGTAGGGTTGTGCAAGTGGTTATTCCAAGGTGCACTACATCTGACCTCACTAGTCAATTCATACCAAAAACTTTGTTTGTTAAACTTAGGCAAAGTGTCTAAATCTAGCAAACTACATTTATGGAAGCCTAAGATTTCACTTAATTCTTTCCATACGATGTTGTATTCTTTTTGAAATAATCTAAAAGAAATACCATCAAATCCTATTTTAAGAGTGCAAAGGAATTGTATAGAGAGAAGGTGTGCACCTCTCTCCTCTATGTGAGCAAAATTGTTCGATCCTAGTGCACGCCGAATGAAAAAGAATTCAGAATCTATACCTATTTTGGAGATCAAATATGGACCATAAGGTTTCGTATGAGAAAACTCACAATCTTGGAGGAGTTGGCATGCTTTATCTTCAACTTCACTTTGTATGTCGAGGTCGTCATCATAGAGAAGTTGTCGCGGGTTGCTCCTCTCACCCATGGGAGTGTCCTCACATACACTCCTCCTCCATGAACTTGGTGTAGCAATGGAAGAGGGACGTGCACTTGAGTCTCCACCATGGCTTGAGCTTGCAGCCTCCTTCCTCTTCTCAAAAAACATCTTCATTCCATTCATGGCCACAACAAAGAACAAGACAAGTCAGAAACTCGAAAGAGGTAATGTTAGCGAAAGCAAAACCCCCGACAAATTTTCTCTTGAAGAACTTGAGAGCAAATTGCAAATGCAAACAAAAGCAAATCTTTTATGGTTGGATTTGAGCAAGAGTATTTCAATGAAGAGCAAGAAAAACAATGTGAGAAAAGAGTGACTTTGGGGAGGTATGAAATGACGTGAAGTGTGAAGAGGAGTGCTTCTCATGGCCACCATTTATAGTGTACACTCCCCAACGGTCACAAGATAATCAAATTTAGCCGTTGGAGGAGAGAGAGCCAAAATGGCCCTTTCCCCTAGTCAGCCGAACACGAGGTCAGCCGAACTGAAAAGTAGGCCCCTCTGTTCTCCCTTTTGGCAGGTGGCTCCCCAACGGCTATAGAATTAGCACGTTGGTGAAATACCATATTTGCAGCTCAGAAAATTGTTTTCCGAATAAAAACCTTTTTTTCAAAATGCAACAATTTTCTTTTTGTGAAAAATAAAGAAATAAAAATAATAGTTGAGAATATAAGATTCTCAACTTGCTAAGAAAAACCAAATATGCAGTGGGGAAAAGTCAAATTATGTGGGGAAAAACAAATGAAGAGAAAAGAAAAATCAAAGAAAAGATAACTACTAAGTTAACCTATTGGCTAGGTCTCACCACCGTCAAATGAGATGGACATTCCTCCTGCATTTCTTAGAATCCGGGCCCAGAGGGGTGGGCTCGGACGGCTTGTCTTGCTTTTTCCGCCATTCCTTCTTTGACTGCTTGGTGGACTTCGGCCGTTGGGGAGCCTCGGACTTCTCCGTCTTCTTAGGATGTCGGCGTGGACGATAAGACCGGTTCTTCGCATAGACCAATTGCCTCATGAATGCATTGAGAGGATCCACCTTTGGAGGTGTGACTTTGACCTCTTGAATCCGTTTGACATCCGGCCCATACTTGATACGAATCATGGAGCAATACTCCAACTTTTGGCGGAAGTTAAACTTCTCCTCCTTGCCATTGATATGGAAGTGGATTTCCCCAGCTCCTACATCTATGCGAGCCTTCACGGTGCTAAGGAATGGTCGCCCAGAAATGAGCAGCGTATCCTTCTCGACCTCCATGTCGAGCACCACAAAATCCACAGGTATGAAGTAATTTCGGATTTTCACCGAAACATCTTCAGCAATACCCGCCGGATAACAGACTGAAGAGTCAGCTAGTTGGAGCTGCATTGGTGTTGGAGTAAGCTCTGTGAAGTTTAGCTGGTCAGAGACCACCTAGCGCATGACACTAGAACTTGCTCTAAGGTCACAAAGTGCCTTGTCAAAGTAGTGAGCGCCAACTAAGCAAGATATTGTAGGACATACAGGGTCCTTCAGCCAGTTGCCACCCCATAGAGAAATGTTGACATTTTCCATGGGAGGTTAGGGCTGTCCTGGTATCTTGCCATTCTCTACTGGTGGAACAGTAGCTGCCAGTTGAGCCAACTGAGTTTCCGACATCTTGTTGAAGCTCAATTGATTCTTGAAGGCCGAAGATAGTCCTTCAAACTTGGCATTAATGCTCTCTAGGGTCTTGTCATTAGCCTACAGTTTCTTGGATAGAACATCATTGATCTTCAGCTGGCTAATGGCATCTCAAGTTGGGCTGATTTCTATTGTTGCCATTGTTGTTGTACCCTCCTTGAAAGAATGGGCATGGTTGGCCCCACCCTTGACCTCCTGGACGATAGCCACTCTTCTTCCCATTGTTGGCTATGTATAGAGCATCCTCATGGGTTTCATGACAGTTATTTCCTAAATGACCCATGTTGCCATAGACTTCACACGTGATGTGAGAGTCTAGGGCATAAGCATTGCCACATCCATCTCCATTGGCTTGTGCATCTATCTTCTTCATAAGGAGATCCAATTCGGCAGCGATAACGTCTAGCTCCTTCAAGGTGTGTATGCCTCGCTGATGAGTATGGAGACGCTCGTCCATCCAACCCATATTTGACACCATCTTCTCAATTAATTCTTTGACTTTAGGCACCATCAATGAGAAGAAGGCACCTCCAGCAGCAGCATCAATGTTGACGGCTGTTATATACTAATATCACTCGTCAATATAACTCAATTAGGTCAAGGAAATATCATTTCTTGCACACATCACCTTTCCATTTATCCTATTTCCACTTGTCCTTGGAGAAAGTAGTGCATGCAGGTATTTTATGCAGAATTGAAGTGAAAAAAGGGGATGGATGCTATAAAATATCATTCCAACCAATCAAGCGATGACATGTGGCACCACATGGATCAAATGACCAACAAACAGAAGTATCCGAAGCTATCCAATGGTGTAGCACCCATATCAGTCAAAGGGACCCACCTGGAAGTCACCCAGAGGAAGCGCATAGGAAATGGTCCAACTTTCTGTTCGGCCGAATCATTCCTGACGCCAAACTTGGTCAGCTTCCATATGTCGACTCCCTGTGGTGCCCTAGTCATGATGAAGACTGATCTGCATGCTTTTGGTGGCGGGAACCAACCCTTCTTGAAGCTATAAATAGGACCCCTCACACCTCACTTTATGACACATCACTTGAGTATTCATCCATTGTATCTATTATTCTCCATATGTTTAGAGGAGTATAGGCTATAGAGAGGAGAGTCTCTAGTCCATAGTCCAAGTAGGAGAGGAGTAGAAGGAGTCTCTTCCGAATTCCTAATTGGGAAAGGTATGGCTCTTATATTCCTACTTGTATTTGTGACTTTGATCTTAATAAAGATGTTATCTTTAGTCTTTTATTGTTCATATACTTGGATGAAGCATTTCTTGTGTGATTGTGGATTCCATGTGTGTTAGGAGTAGTATTTATGATTATGCTATACCATTCTCATTATATCATAATAAACACTACAAACCCCACTATAATCTAATTAGCTATGACATGATTATGTTAACATGAATCACTTATGCTATGAATTAACATTAGTTCAACGATGATTTAGTTCATTGCCTTGGGATGGATTGTGCCTATGCTCTTAAGGTAATTACTTAATATGCTAGCATGGTGCTAGGATAGAAAGTAGCGTTGAATGTCTCGTAGACCCATGGATTGAAGAGGTAGGCAGTAGGTGGTGACATCCCTATCCGTCCTTTGTAATCCTCCACATTCGGCTATGCCACGGGCTCTTGGCGGGAGTCGTCCTAGTATTGCTAGGGGTAAACCCGTGCTCGATGTGTGAATCCACTTAGCATGAGAATTCATAATTAACATGATCATTAGTAACTAACTTAGGCTATATATATGTACATTAGAAGCATAGTAGAGGTCTATACCTATCCCTTAGCCTAGTCCCTCGTTACCTCATTTATCCCTTTAGGATAGAATGCTCTTGTGTGTGTCATACTACTCAATTTATCATTTATCCATCCTTGCTAGAACCCTACCTAGGCCAACCTAGCCTCTCCATTTGATGATTGCTTTACTTCTATCTAGCCTTCCTTTGGGAGAGTATAAATGAAACCCTTTGGGAATACTCTTAAAGGAGAAATACTACATCAATAGTTTTTGTGCGCTTGTGGATTTACATGTATAATCTGAAATCTATTAACAAGTATTTATGGCACCACTGCTAGGGATGAATTGTTAGTAGTGCGTAGGAATCATCAACAAGCATTTCTGGCGCTGTTGCCGTGGAAGGCAGCCAAATTATTGCATGATTGAGTGAATAGGGTAGGGCCCTGGTAGGTTTTAGTAGGATAACCCTTCTTTGTTTTTGCATTTTATGTGCAAACAGGGTAGTGTATGTCTGGTTTCCGCTTGACAGAAAACTTTGTTGAAGATCTCGAATCCCTTCTTAGAGATCGACCTCGTGTTTTTACTCCTCAGAAGCTTCGAGCGGGAAAGCAAGCCAGCCTAACTGCACCAACAACCGAAACATTAATGGCCCAGAAGACCCTTCGTGAGTTTTCGACTCCCTCTGCTAACAATGTGCCTGTTGGGTCCACTATTAACGCGAGAGTCGTGATCTTTAAAATCAAGACTGGCCTTATCACTATGGTGCAAGCCAACCCATTTTGTGGGAAGGCTAAAGAGGATGGAAGTGCTCACCTGCAACAAATCCTTGAGATCTGCAGCACTTTTAAGATCAAGGATGTATCTCCTGATGCTGTCCGTCTTAGGTTGTTTCCATTCTCTCTTCTTGGGAGAGCGAAACAGTGGTTCTACACGAACCGAAGTGTTGTAGACACTTGGGAGAATTGTTCTACGACATTACTCGCCAAGTTTTTCCCGTTGGGCAAGACCAATGCCCTACATGGAAGAATTTCCAGCTTCCAGCACGATGCAAAGGAATCTATTCCCGAGTCTTGGGAAAGGCTTCAGGAGTACATCATAGTCTATCCCCACGATGGGATGGATGATTGGCTAATTATATAAAACTTCTACAACAGACTGATCCCTTCTACCCGTGACCATGTTGATGCTGCTGCTGGAGGTGCCTTCTTCTCATTTACGGTACCCAAAGCCAAAGATTTGATTGAGAAGATGGTGTCAAACATGGGATGGAGCGACGAGCGTCTCCATACCCGCCAGCAACGCATGCACACCTTGAAGTAGGTGGACATGATCACTACCAAATTGGACCTCCTTATGAAGAAGATTGATGGACAAGGCAATGGTGAGGTATGTGGCAATGCTTATGCCTTAGACTCTCACATCACTTGTGAAGTTTGTGGCAACATGGTCCATTTGGGCAATGACTGCCCAGAAACACATGAGGATATTTTATACGTAGCCAACATTGGAAACAACAATGACTATCATTCAGGAGGTCAAGGGTGGGGCCAACCACACCAATTCTTTCAAGGAGGGTACAACAAAAATGGCAATAATGGAAATCAACCAAACTTGAGAGAACTTGCCATTGGCTAGCTGAAGATCAATGATATTCTATCCAAGATGTTGTTGGCTAATGATAAGACTGTACAGAGAATTAATGCCATGATTGAAGGACTATCCTCAACCTTCAAGAATTAATTGAGTTTCAACAAGATGTTGGAAACTTAGTTGGCTCAACTGGCAACTGTTGTTCCTCCAGTAGAGAATGGCAAGATGCCAGGACAGCCCGAACCTCCTGTGAAAAATGTCAACATGATTTCTCTACAAGGAGGCAACTGGCTGAATGACCCTGGATGTCCTACAATTTCATGCTAAATTGGGGCTCACCACTTTGACAAGGCCCTTTGTGACCTTGAAGCAAGTGTGAGTGTGATGCCCAAGGTGGTTTTCGACCAGTCGAACTTCACGGAGCTTACTCCAAGACCTATGCAGCTCCAATTGTTTGATTCTTCAGCCCATTATCATGCGGGTATTGCCGAAGATGTTCCGGTGAAAATCCGAGATTGTTTCATACCTGTGGATTTTGTGGTACTTGACATGGAGGTCGAGAAGGATACGCCGCTCATTCCTGGGCGACCATTCCTTAGCACTGTGAAGGCTCGTATAGATGTGGGAGCTGGAGAAATCCACATCAATATCAATGGCAAGGAGGAGAAGATTAACTTTCGCCCAAAGTTGGAGCAATGCTCCATGGTCCGTATCAAGTGTGGGCTGAATGTTAAACACATTCAAGAGGTCGAAATCACACCTCCAAAGGTGGACCCGCTCATTGCATTCATGAGGAATTTGATCTATGCGGAAACCCGTCTTATCGTCCACACCAACACCCCAAGAAGACGGAGAAGTCCGAGCCTCTCCAAAGGCCCATGTCCACCAAGCCGCCAAAGAAGGTATCCCGGAAGAAGCAAGACAAGCCGTCCATGTAACACCCTCGTTTTCATGCATAATGCATTGCTTACATCCTCATACATGTTTAACATTAAGCCATGTAAAAAGGAACAAGATTAAAATGAATTTAGGCTTAAACTGGAAGTTTCAGTCAGTTAGGGTGCAAACTTGTCCGGTCTGAACCTCGAACTAGTCCAATATTCCCTTTCTATTTTAGAGAAAATTCAGTTTTCTTCAGAAGTGCGGACTTGTCCAACAAAACCCCGGACTGGTCTGGTGTCCCCAATTTCATTCAGAAAAATTCAGTATTCTTCAGAGTCCAGACTTGTCTGGCACAATGTGTGGAATAGTTCGACTTCTTCTCTGATGTTCCACAGACTTGTCCGGTCGGACATGTCCGTTTTTCCTCTGTTGCCTAACAGACTAGTCCGGTCCCTACTGCGGACTAGTCCGGCCTTCGGAAATCAACTCGGATTCCATTATTTCTCCATGATTTGTTTTTGGGTAATTGCCTTAATTGGGCCCAAGAACTTCGTGCCCAACCTTAGAGGAGCTCAAGTGGACCCCACCTTGGCCCCTACACGTCGCCCACCGAATTCTAATTGGAATTCACCCCAAAACCCTAATTCTCCACCCCCTATATAAACAACCCAATGCCCCACACCTCTCCACCCCAATTGAAATCCCTTGCTGCCACTTTTTGAATGTGGCCCAGAGGGGGGGTGAATAGGCTTTCAAAATTTTCCTGAAACACTTACAAAAACTGCTAAAAGCGGGAAGGTCGGACTAGTCTGGTGTGAGTAAGGACTAGTCCGGTGTGTATAAGCACAACTGTCAAATTGAGATCTCTTATATGTTTCCTTTGAATCTTTCGCAGCAGAATGTAGTAAACTGTACTAACAACTGTAGCAAGTGTTAATGGTAAATGATTTGCATGTGGAATACAAGATTAACACAAGTTATAAGTATGATCAAGTCTATGCCCTAGATAGTGATGATAATGAAAAGTATAGATCAAGAGCACACGAGACAAACTATTTTTATTGAGGTTTGATCTCACCAAAGAGATCTACTCCTCATTGAGGAAGCCCACTGTTGATAGCTCCTAAGATATACTAACAAATCATCCCCGACAACAGCGCCAAAAATGCTTGTTGGTATTTCTTAACACCACAGATCATCTCCAGTAAAGAGATGAGATGCGCAAGCGCACGGAAGATACCGTTCTAGCATTTCACCCAAGAGTATTCCCAAGGGTATCGTATTTATCCCAAAGGAAGGCAATGGAGTAAAGTATATACTACTCTTATAGTCAAGCTATGGGATACTGATCCATTATCCGGACAGGGGTAAGTTGATAATTGGGGTAGTGTGACACACACCTAGGCAATCTATTCTAAAGGGTAAAATGTGTCCTAGTGGGAGATTGGATTGAGAGTTAGAGATTTGCTCCTATAGTGCTTCTAATACATATACATAGCCTAAGGTAGGTACTAATGGTCATGTCAATGATGAATTCCTATGCAATGCTATTCAACACATCGGGTACGGTCTTACCCCTAGCAATATTAGGGCGACTCCCACCAAGAGCCTGTGGCATAGCCGAACGTGGAGGATTACAAAGGACAGATAGGGTTGTCACCACCTACTGCCTACCTCTTCAATCTGTGGGTCTACGAGACATCCAACGCAACTTAAATACCCTAGCACCATGGTAGCATACTAAGCAAATACCTTAGGAGCCATGGCACAAGCCGTCCTAAGGCAATGAACTAAATCATCGTTGAACCACTATTGATTGCATACCATAGTCATTCATATTAACATAATCATATGATAACTACATAGACTATAGTGGGGGTCTATAGTGTTTATGACCATAAGATGTGATCATAAGAGTGAAATCATAAAGACTATACCTTCCACATACATGGACTCCACAATCAAACAAGAAACACTTTGTCCAAGTATACATATAAAAGAAGACTAAAGATAATATCTTTATTAAGCACAAAGTCACAAATACAAGAAGGAATAAATAAGCCATACCTTTCCCAATGTGGAATTGGGATGAGAGACTCCCTCTACTCCTTTCCCAATTGGGACTTGGGACTAGAGGCTCTCCTCTCTACATCCTAACTCCCCTAAGGACTATGGAAGATAGTGTATACAATAGAATGATGCCCAAGCAATGTGTGTTGAAGTGAGGGGTAGGGGGTCCTATTTATACTAGTGTTGAGGTCGGTTCCCGCCACCAAAAGCGTGCAAATCAGTCACCATTGACTCCTGGGTGCGGGGAGGAGCCAACACGTGGAGGCTAACCGAGTTTGGTGCAAAGACCAGGTCGGCCGACCCCCTGGTTCGGCCGACCTGGTCATTGCACTGTTTCTCGTGTGCTTTCTCCATGTGGCTCCCAGGTGGGTCCCATTGATGTATATGGGTGATACACCGTTGGATCTCCTCGGATAATTCTGTTTGTGGGCCATTTGATCCATGGGATGCCACGTGTTGTCGCCTGATTGGTTGGGATGATATTTTATAGGATTGGTCCCTCTACATTTCCTCATTTCCAGCATAAAATGCTGCATACACATATTTCTCCAAGTCCAAGTGGAATTGGGTTAGATAGAAAGGTGATGTGTGCAAGAAATGACAGATCCTTCACATAATTGAGTTAAATTAATGAATGAAATTGGTATATAACAGCTGTCAACAAACTCCCCCAAGCTTATCCTTTGCTCGTCCCGAGCAAAGTCAAGACTTTAGGTTGACGATCAGGAGTTGCTACAATGTCTTATTTTCAAAAGTATATAATGCACAACAAGATACTCTACCTAGTATTGCAGAAATTGGCTATGATACCCTACCTTTCTTAAGTTATCATGGGGCTTATGCTTTTTCATATTCATGAGTAGTTGAAAGGTAGAATAGCAAATGGAGCAAACATATCCTAGAAATCAAGTTCCACTTAAATCCCGAAGAATTCAATTTAGATATTAAGTACCTCAATTTGATTCTCTCAATCACTCCTTTATGGATAGTGGAAATATTTCCTCACCAAAGCATTGTGCCTCTACTATTCCTACTCATTGAATATGGCTTGTATGTGGAGCTTGGTAAGGAAAGTAAGTAGGCATATTTGCATCACATATATTGCTAAGTCAAAAGAGTAAGCCTTAGGATAATTCAAATCAAAACTTTTTGATTCAAGACTAGTTCATGTGTGATGGAGTGGAAGTGAATGTGGATACTTGAGATAACTCCTTTTTGGTATAATCTCTCTTTATTTTGTAGGGATGAAACATGGCTACTTTTCTTTTCTCTCTGTTTTTTCCTCATGCTTATGATGTAAGCATGCCCCTTTTTTTTCATTTTTTTGTAGCCATGTCTTCTACTCCCTTTCTTTGCAATGAATTTTGAAGAGAGTGCTAAACATGAATAACATGGAGTTTCTCTTGTTATTGTGGTATGGTGGATATGATAGCTGTTTTTCTTACTTCTAGTGTAGAAGTATGGCATGTGCAAGTGAAGTCTTGAATTCAAAAAGAGTTGAATGATTTCTCACATAGGTCTATACTAGTTTGACTAGGCTCAATGTGAAAGCAAATAGCATATGCATAAGGTTTTGTCTATGTATGAACATCATATGGCTTTGGTAGGTATTTCCAATCAATTGAGGGAAACTTAAATCTTTTTAGAATTTCTCCAGAAATCTAAGTTTTACTTTCAAACTAGGACTAGCAGCCCTATTACTAATTCTGATCTTGCAACAACCTAGAATTAGATTAAGCTTTTGCTACCCACAACTTCCAAAATAAGGTAAAAGTATTTCAAACCAATGAAAGCAATATTCGGAGAGTAACAAGTTGTAAACTAGAGACTTAGAAAAATAAAACATAGCAACTATTCACTACAAGTGACCGCGATAATAGACGACGGCCAAAAATAGTCGTCTATTGCTTATAGACGAATGTACAAGCTTATAGACGAGGGTTTACAACCGTCTATGATTATTTGTTGTCTATAAGCTTATAGACGACAGTAACCGTCGTCTATAAGCTAATTGACGATGGTCGGATTTAATCGTCGTCAATTAGTCAACCATGCCACATGGCAGCAAAGGAGGCTTATAGACGACGGTAAAAAAAACCGTTGTCTATAAGGAGGCTTATTGACGACAGCCAAAAATAACCGTCGTCTATAAGGAGGCTTATAGACGATGGCCAAAAAAACTGTCGTCTTTAAGATTTCATTTAAAAAAAATATATATAAAAATGTTGTCCTGCCTTCAATGATGACTCTGGCTCGATGGCCAGCTCACACAGGCATATGAAAACATAACTAAAAGTTGTCTATGGCTGATAGCAGTGGCATATAGCAAGTGGCAATGGCGCTTTAGAACTCTGTGTTTGAAGAATCACATTCTAACAAACCCCAGGGTGAAGATTACATAATCAGGATCATATACACAATGAGTGCATAATAATTACAAAACTGAAGATCACAAACACTCAATCAAGTGTCTTCACTCACACTAAAATATCAGGTGCTTAAATCAGACACTCAGACACTTGGATTTGTACTACTATAAACAGTTACCAATTTGCATCAATATCATGACAAGGTATCAAAGGCCAATAAAAATGTAAACCTACAACCTAGTCAAAGATACCAAGTTCTTCATTGAAGGCGGTAACACATCAGTCAGGTTGTTAGAAGAAATATCCCTGCATACCAAACTCAGATGGTCAGTCAATCAAGACATCATTTGGATAAAAACACACACATACAGAAAACGTCGGAAATGATGACACATCTTACAAATTTACAAGTCCAGTGAGTGGATCAAAAGAGTCTGTTAGTTCTCCACTTAGATGGTTGCCATTGACAGATCTGGGTAAAACAAGGATAATATAATATGAGATTATGGATAAAAAACAATGAATATGCTGAAAAAGAAAACAAGAGAATAAATTTACATGGCTGATAAATTTTTGAGTTTTGACAGTGAACTTGGGATGCTCCCGTGAGCTGATTAGCGGAGAGAAAACTGTACAAAAAATGGAACATATATCATGTCTCCAAAAAAATAATCATGAAGGTTGAGGGATTACAAACCTAAAAATAGCAGCCTCCTATGATACTGATGTCAGGTTCAATGAAAAAGGAAAACAACAATCAAATGTATGACGGCCGCCATCTCACCTTGGTACCGAAGGGGCCAACGGGATGATCCATGTTGAACCGCTATTTTCCCTGTGAAAGTCGCAAAAGTCAGCATCTTTGACATGTTATATTAAAAACATTCAGAATATATATGATCTAATGCCAAATAAAAATGCAAATGGGGTTTATCATCAAGGTACCATTATATCTACACAAACAAGACACAAGATAGTGCAATTCCACAACACAGTCCAGAAGAGATTATTTTACTGGCATTCTGATGTTTCCTTGAATAACAACAAAATATATTTGACTAACAAAAGCAGAAAGCATTGAATTACGCATCTATAGAATTAACCAAACCAAATAGTCAAACCACTTAACAAATTGGAAACCATTAGTACCTCAACCCATTAGATAGGTACTTCTACAGTCCTGCTAATGACAGACCGGACCAACATGTCAGTGTAACTGGATCTGGTAAGCAGCATCAATTACCTCATGTTTGTTGCCGTAGTGGTAGGCAAATCCCATCGTTCGACATAGAGAAGCGAAGGATACGGCGGTCCAGGTCCGCGGCCGCGTCTAAGCGGGCACGGATGTAGCGGAGGAGGGAGGCGTCGAACCCAAGGTCCAGCCCACCCGACGAGGAGGTGCAGGACAAGTATCCAAAAGCGGCACCCTCACTCCAAGCCACTGCGTCTAAGGCCGGGCTGAGGAAAGCCCTCAGCGACAGCGATGAGAGGCGACGCTGCCACTGTCTCGCCCATCCACTTGCTGTCGGGGAACGCGGGGACGAACTCGAGCTCCATCGCGGCACTTCGTATCGAAAAATGAGGCGGCTGTTACCTAGTCCCGACGAGTCTGGCTTGGAGTTGGAAGCGTCGATGGCCGGGGGCAACTCGGCGGGGGAGCTGCTGCATCTGAGCGACAGTAGGCGATGGCGCAGCATCGGTGAAAAGCGGTAGCGGTGGCTAAAATGAGGAAACCATGAGATAAATGACGATTAATCCGCAGGGGTCGGGAAATATCAAATAACCACTAATTGACGATGGTGTAGGTTAACCATCGTCTATAAGCACTAATAGACAACGGCCTTTTGAAACCGTCATCTATTACCGTGCGGGTGGACCCGGGATTCGACCCATATTGATGACGGGCCTAATTGACGACGGTTTGATGTCGTCTTTAGGTAATAGACGACAGTATTAGGGTTACCATCATCAATTACAGACTAATTGACAACGGTTAGATTTAGCCATCATCAATTAATTAAAAGACGACGCTGCCATCGTCAATTATTTTAGCTGTCGTTTATTTTCATGTTTCCTGTAGTGATTAATCATTTAATCTATGTAAATTCTAAATCATTATTATCGCACATCTTTATTTAATGAAAGCAAATCTAACCTATTTTTATATATATTTTTTTAATGCAAGGTGGATGATGGATGGATGGAAAATATGCAATGGATCATTTGAAATAAAAATGTAGTGGGTGTGATACAAGTTACCTCAAGTGGGGTCCTCCCCCAAGCTTATTCTTGATCAAGGTCCGTGATAGGGGTTGAAACCCTAACGACGGAGGTAGGCCATGGGTTGGCCTATCCTTGTTGCAACGTGGCTTTGACAATGGAGGGTTGAGTGTTGATTGTTGTGTTTCCTCCCATGGACACCATGAGTGTGGTTGAATAGAGTGTTTTCGATGTTGATCGTCCGCACATCAGGGTCTCCATGTGTTGGTTGTTATTTGTCATTCCATGGCTTCTAGCCACATAGGAACAACTTGCACCCAATGATGGTGGCAAATAACTTGAGCTTGAATGAGTGCTTAGAATAGTTGAGAGCATAATGCTCTTCACCCATTCGTGGCAGCTCATTGGTTGCTCATGTAGGGTTCCCATTTCAAATCTCTAGCCTCGTATAGTTATGATTGACCTTCGGGCATAATTTCCGATAGGTAGCAACCATCCTCATTTACTCCTTGGCCAAGAGATGTTGAAATGAGATCCTCTAGGGATCCCAACAATCAGCTTCTTGAATGCCTACATAGTAATATTACTCCTGCAAACTTCCTCTCTTGAATAGAGAGGGATGGTTAGCTCCCGATACTTGTACAAATGAACGTTCGGGTTAGGTAATCGAACTTTCATTTGTACATATGGGGAAGAAAAAAAATCAAATATGCATTGGTTCCAATGTCAAGTGTATCCATGATCAATGTGTTGTTCATTGATAAGAGTGGAGCTTTATGGATAATTCATGTTGCATATTTTCTAAAGCTCCTACTCATAGCAATGCATGTGATACACTATACGGATCCCTACACCTTTTAAAGTTTCTAACCATCGTAGCTTTCAAGAGCAAATTTTTTATCATTTAGACCATGACAAACAAGATTCTCAATTTTATCCTCCTGAACCTCACTAGGAATTTGAAATTTAGTGACTCCTCCTAAAAATGCAATTCAATTTCAGAGCAAGGATATCAATTATTCCTAGGAGTTTGAAATCTAGTGACACCATCTATGCATGAAGCTCAATTAAAAATTATGGCTGTCACTATGCCCAAGTTCCTATATGCCAATTCACCAATTAAGTCATGCCCAAAAGTTTTGTTTTCTAAACCTTGACAAAAATGACTAAGTTTACAAAACAATTCTTAAAGGATTCTAGGTTCTTGTTTGAGATTTTTCCAAGTAAGGTGGGATTTCCTTTTGGAGATCCAAAAGTCAATACTCAGACTTACTCTTGTGAGGATGCATGAGAATTAAATGATGAGGAAGTGTCAACCTTCCTCACAAATGCAAGCAAATACATTCAATTCTATGGCAAACCAAACAATGAAAAATTCTAAACTCATACCTCATTTGAAGAGCAGTTGGTGATGAAGGTCTTTGTGTGAGAAACTCACAACCTTGATTTTTGGCGTAGGCTTGATGGTTGATGTCAAATGCCAAGTTGAGATTGGATTTGGCAATGGATTTGGTTCTGGCTCCTCCATTGGTCATCATCTTGAACATTTCTCTTCCTCAAACTCAAAATGAGTTTGAAGGAGAGAAGTGTTCTCAAATCCTCCCAATGGTGACTTGAGCTTGATGAAACCTTCCACTTTCTTGCCATACCACCTCTTCACAATTTTGACCTAGCTGCACTTTAATTAAGAACACACAAAACAACTCAAAAAACAGGTTACGTTAGCCAAAGAAAATTGAACCCAATTTTCAAATTGTCCTGCCCAGCTTGAAATAACTTGTAAATGCAATGAGGGTCAAAGAAAATCTTTTTGGTTTGAACTAAGAAGATAAATTCAAGTGGTCATGCACGTAGTTCATATCCAATTAAATTTCTCCCCTAATTCAAATTTTTAGTTTTATGATTGTTGGACATTTTACTTTCCAACATGCAAGTGTGGAATTTCAAACATGCAAATGCAAGGGTTGATGCAATTTGGAAAACAAATATGAGATAACTACCAATTAACCTATTGGCAAGGACTCACCGAATTTTTGAAGTCCGATGAGTTGGACTTACCTCCATTCTGTTCAGCGCGATGATTTATTGTCCAATCCCGGAATTGAAGATGTGGACGATTTCTTCTGTTTTGACATGCCAAACTCATTTGGTTGTCATTTGGACATGTGGGCCACATGGTGGTCCTAGCCTCTCCCCGTTGTATTGATATAGACATGTTGTTGTAGCGACGGGTTCTCCCTCTTGAATGTATTCTTTCATGAGCATGGTGAGGCTTTGTCCTTCTTAGGGGTGCCACTCTGACCATATTGATATTCCATTGAATCGACCCATACCTTGATCATGGATCAAAGGCTTCCTTGGGCATGATGACATGTGGACTCCACAATCAAACAAGAAATGCTTCATCCACAATGTCACTTGCCCTAGGTTGAATGGGTTTGGTCCAACAAGTGATGTGGGATATCTTGGATTTTGAATGCTCCTTAAGTTCTTGTCCTTGGCCAATATCTTCATGTGAATGTTGTCTTGATTTCTGCTTGGCCTAGATACTTCAAGGTAGGCTAGTTGAACTTAAATCCCTTGGAAAGCCATAGCCTCCTTGAATACAAGGGTGATGTTAATTCCACCCTTGACCTCCTTGTGAAAGGTAGCCATTGGAGTTGTTGTTTGAAAAAGGTCCTCATGGGTCTTAGGGAAATAATTCCCATGCATCCCATGTTGACATGGATTTTCACAAATCATGTGAATATCCACGACTTGGATTATCCAAACAAATCTCCATTGACTTCGTATTCATGATACTTCAAGGATGTGTAGTTCCATAACTAGCATGTCCACCTTGTGAAGTGGTGTGCATGACAATCTATGGGAACTCGAGCATTCTTCAATTCACCCCTTGAGTGGATACCTTCTTCTCATCCATGATGGATGAGAATAGGGCTCCTTCAGCTCCAGCATGAATGTGGTCATGGATTGGTGGAGCCAACCCATGACATGAGTGTTGGATGAAGAGCCAACTATCCACCCCATGGTGGAGGCAAACCAAGAAGAACTCTTGGAGCCTCCCCCAAGCTTGGGTATGGATGACTTTGGCTCCTACTGAAAGCTGAAATTCTTCCGCAATAGGCAATGGTGTTGCCTAGCAGACATTTGTTGAGGTATGCCTTGAATCATCTTGTAGTTGAGCACTTGCATCCTCGTTGGCCATCCCATACAATGGGTTGGCCAACACTACCCTGTTTTCACACAAAGGAGAAAACAAACAAGGGTAATCCTGCCTAATAACTATTAGTACCTATAGCTTAATCACAAGTGATAGCTATCCTTCACTTCATTTGCCTTCCCCGGCAACGGCGCCAGAAATGCTTGTTGACGGCTCCTAAGATATACTAACAAATCATCCCCGGCAACGACGCCTGTCGGTACCCTAAAAACCGTACACCCCTTGAGGTTACAAAGATCTCAAAGGAAAGCCATCTACTTGGTTTGAAGACCCTCGGAGGCCCACCTGTCAGACATAACCGGACCCGCTTCTCCAACATGGTTAATCCCTGGGTCGCCACATGTACGACTAACCCGGAGCTACCGCCCACAAGGGGGAAGCTCCGGGCCACGTACTGAAACGGCACCTCCGGACTTAACCCCAGACCGAGAGAAGCTCCGGACCTGACACGTGTCTGGTAGTCCCGGAGCTACCTGCCTCCCACAGCATGCTCCGGAGCAGCCACGTGTCAAATCGTAGGACCTTTCAGCTTCTAACCTCTGGAAGACCTTGTAACGGCTCCGGATCTTCAAAGGAGAGCCAAGGACTTGAAGACCCGATTAAGTGTCATTAATGCCATATTAATGACACTTAAACAAACAACCTTAACACCAGTAACGGTGCTGTCAAAGCCCGTTATAGGGTTATTAAGAGCAATTAAGCGTGTATCAATACTAGTAACCGCCGGGGCCACATGTCGGGCCAGGCTAGCTTGTAACGGCCTGCCCTTGTACTATAAAAGGACAGGCCGACGATACACTCAGGGACGTTCAAGAACGAACTCACGCATCCCACACGCTCGTGGCAAGCTCATACTGCTAATACAACATCAACACACCCGTGGAGTAGGGTATTACGCTCAGGCGGCCCGAACCACGTAAATCTTGTGTCTCCTGTGTCAAACTCCTATTCACCTTCTTGAATCTCCGCGCACCCACACCGAACTTCAAACTCCCCAATCACTTTAGCAGTGTAGGGAGATCTGCCGGCTCCAACAGTCGACAGTTGGCGCGCCAGGTAGGGGCGCCTGAGATTTTCAAGAATGGTGAACTCTGCTGCTGCATCATCCAACGGCCAACCTGCCGCTCAGGCTGTTGGGGGCAATCCCTCCAACAAGCAGCCACCAGGAGGAGCCTCAGCACCAGCAGGAGCCACACTCCCACCACCACCATCTTCTCCAGCAAATCGTGCTGGGCAACGTGATGGTGCGCCGGCGTCGCTTACTGCGTCGGCGAGTCATGACAACCCGGAACACGCGCTCCATGCAGCGCGTGCTCTTCTCCAACGTCCACCACCTCCGGATGCATCTCGAGATGCAATGGAGCAGTGGAGGGCCGATGTGGAGCATTTGGTCGCAGCAGCGGCCGAACGCCTCAACAACAAGGGTCCTCCTCCTTCGGGACGAGCCCTGTCGCAGCGGCGGACGTTGTCTGGAAGGCTTGGTCCGCACGCCTCCAATAGCAGAAGATGTGCTGCATCTCAATAAGTGACGTCATTGCCCTACGGGGCTCGGCGCACTCACACGGTATCCAGGCTTTCGACTCATGACCTCTGGGCGGAGCTTGATCGCCGATACCGCCAGCAGGATGGCCGTGTCCATATTGAGCGTGCCCGTGAAAGACGGGAAGCTCAGGACCTTTCTACTCTGGAAGGAGTAGGAGGAGGCTGTTCAGCCCTAGCCATGCACCTGCGTATGGTTAGATGGCCACAGAAGTTCCGGCCTCACCTGCCGGAAAAATTCAACGGGACTGTTAACCCCGCCGAAGTCCTTCAGATATACTCCACTGCAATCTTGGCAGCTGGAAGAAATGAGGCCGTGATGGCCATTTACTTTCCAGTGGCCTTAACTGGGACCGCCAGGTCCTGGTTTATGAGCCTTCCACCCAACTCTATCAACAGTTGGGAGGAGCTGTGCCATCAGTTCACTGCCAACTTCGGGAGTTCATACACCCGACCAGGCACTGAACTGGACCTTTTTGCGATCGTGCAAAAGGGGGAGAATCTTTGCGGTCCTTCATCCAGAGGTTCTGTTAGGTACGCAACACTATCCCTTCTATCTCTAGCGCATCTGTCATTGTGGCATTCAGACAGGGCGTACGGGATAAGTAGATGTTGGAGAAGCTGGCGATCAAGGAGATCACCAGCGTCACGGAACTCTTCAGCCCGGCAGATAAATGTGCCAGAGCTGCGGAGGGCTGTGAAATGCACTCCAAACCAGCCTCGGAGGATCACAAGAAATCCTCCAAAGAAGAAGCCGCTACCTCCGAGAGTGGCAAGAAGAAAAAGAAGACCAACGACAAGAAGAAGCCGTCGGCCGGCACATCCAATGTTGCAGCTGCTGCAGCTCCGGGTGGCCGGGGGCCACGCCCCGAGAAGTGACCTCGACCGTCTTCTGAAGACGGTGGCAAACCCAAAGTGTGGTGTCCCATTCACAAAACGGGCAGCCACGGTTTGGAAGACTGCTGAGAGGTCCAAAACCTTGCTGAGCGCTACAGCAAGCGTCGGGAAGGATCTCCTTTCCGACAAAGGGAAGGAAAGCAAAAGGTCGACTAAGCTCCGGCTGAAGAGGAGTTAGGGTTCCAGGATCCCAAAAAGGTCCTGAAGGCCGTCTACACCTCCGTCGACGATGATTCTGACGTCTCTGACAACGAGCGTCGGAAGACCATGAACACCATTTTTGGTGGATCATGGGATATCACCTCTCGTCGCCTCATCAAGACTATGCGGCGGGATATGGCCGCTGTAGCCCCGACAGTAAGGCCGGAACCTCATCGAAAGTGGATGGACACCTCCATCACTTTTGATGCTTCGGATTGTCCCCGGAGCATGGTTGGGGCAGGATAGTTACCCTTGATGGTATCGCCTACCATCAACAACATCCAGCTCTACCACGTCATGGTAGACGGAGGTTCGGGACTTAACCTCATCAGCTTCGAAGCTTTCACTAAGCTTCAGCTCCGACCTTTGGATCTCCAGCCCTCTCGACCTTTCTCCGGAGTAGGTCCGGGGGCCATTATCCCACTCGGAGCTATTACTCTCCCCATTACCTTTGGGACCCGGGAGAAGTATCGCACCGAGAAGTTGGTCTTCGACGTCGCTCAGATCAACTTACCATTCAACGCCATTTTGGGTAGACCTGCCCTGTACAAATTCATGGCAGCTGCCCATTATGGATACCTGGTGTTGAAGATGCCAACACCAGTAGGCGTTCTCCGGATCCGCGAAGATCGCACTGCCGGAGTAACTGCTCTGGAGGAACTCCACACACTCACCACAGCGCAAGAGGAGGACTCCAGACAGGAGCAAGCTCCGAAACCCCCGAGCATTCGTGAACGAAGCTCGACCTCTGCACCCCGTGTGCAGCCAAGCGGCGACACCGACATTCCCGTCAAAGTCGTCCAAATTGGTTCCGATGCCGCTCAAACCACCCGTATATCGGGAGGGTTGAACGACAAATAGGAACTCGCGCTCATCACTTTCCTCCGGGCTAACGTTGACGTGTTTGCTTGGCAACCGTCACAAATGCCTGGGATCCCTAGGGAAGTGATTGAGCACAATCTGTAGATCTACCCCGATGCCCGGCCTGTGCATCAGAAGCCTCGGAAGCAATCCGTGGAGCGGAAGAACTTCATCCGACAAGAAGTAAAGAAGCTACTCGAAGCCGGATTCATCCGAGAAGTCTTCCATCCAAAATGGCTGGCGAACCCAGTCGTTGTGCCCAAGGCCGGCGGGAAGCTTCGAATGTGCATCAACTACACCACACTAAATAAGGCATGTCCAAAAGATCCATTCCCACTACCTAGAATAGATCAGATAGTGGATTCCACCTCCGGGTGTGAATTACTGTGTTTCCTAGACGCATATTCTAGGTATCATCAAATCAGGATGTCTAGGGAAGATGAAGAACATACTTCATTCATCATAGTAGATGGATTGTACTCCTACACAGCCATGCCCTTTGGTCTCAAGAATGCAGCTTCTACTTTTGTACGAGCTATGTACAAAACTTTTGAAGAACTCATCAGAGACATAGTGGAAGTGTACGTTGATGACATCGTGGTCAAAGTCAAGAACAAGGAGTCACTCCTAGACACCTTGCAGGCTGTCTTCGACAAGCTGCGGGCCACCCGCACAAAGCTAACCCCAGACAAGTGCGTGTTTGGGGTTAGCTCCGGAAAACTTCTTGGTTTCCTGGTAAGTCACCGGGGCATAGAAGCTAATTCGGCGAAGATAAAAGCCATTGAGGACATGCGGCCACCAACTCGCATCAAAGACGTCCAAAAGTTAACTGGATGTCTAGCAGCCCTCAGCCGGTTCATATCAAGACTGGCGGAACGGGCACTTCCCTTCTTCAAGTTATTGAGGAAGTCCGGACCATTCCAATGGTCCGAAGAAGCAGAGAAGGCATTCCAGGAGCTGAAACAGTTCCTCACCACCCTACCAATTCTGGTAGCTCCGACCCCTGGTGAGCCTTTGTTGCTTTACATTTCTGCTACTGACGAAGTCGTCAGTATGGTTCTGGTTGCGGAGAGACCGGAACTACCCCACACTCAGGAATCCAGACCCCTTCGAGAGGATCCGGAGGTTCCTGAAAGCAAGTCTGGGTCCCAGCTCCCAGATTCGAACCCACAAGAAGTCACTTCAGGAGACCTAGACCCCTCCAGGAGGGTCTGGGTCATTTCTGAAGAAGCTCCGGGTTCCTCCAGCCAGAACCCGGAGGTCCCCGAAGAGAATCCGGACCCCTCCGAGAGGATCCGGATCAATGAAGAGGAAGTTTCGGACCCCTCCGAGAGGGTCCGGACCATTCAACGCCCGGTATACTTCATCAGTGAAGTATTACATGATGCCAAGACTCGATACCTAGAGGTGCATAAGCTGCTCTATGCAGTTCTTATTGCCTCCAGGAAGCTTCGACATTATTTCCAAGCTCACAAAGTCTCGGTGGTGACCTCCTACCCACTTCGAGCAATCTTGCATAATCCCAATTCAACTAGGAGTATAGCAAAGTGGGCTGCGGAATTGGCTGAATTTCATCTTGAATTTATTTCAAGACAAACAGTCAAGAGTCAAGCGTTGGCAGATTTTGTGGCGGAATGGACTCCCTCTCCATCAAATCCAGGGGGCCCCAGCGAGCAGAAGACGGAGCATCAAGCTCCAACCTTCACCGAGCCTCACTGGACCCTCTACTTCGACGGCTCCATGCAGAAGCAGGGGGCCAGAGCTGGAGTCCTTCTCCTTGCACCGACTGGGGAGAAGGTGAAATACATGGTACACCTTGACTTCAAGGCAACCAACAACATGGCGGAGTATGAAGCACTCATCTATGGACTAAAGGTGGCACTGTCATACGGAGTCAGGCAACTGCTGGTCAAAGGAGATTCACAGCTCATAATCAAGCAGGTGAAGGGTGAATGCTCCTGCAACAATCTCCAGCTAGCTGCTTACCTCCTAGAAGTCCAGAGGCTTCAGAAGGACTTTGAAGTCCTAGACCTCCACCATGTTCAGCGTGCCCACAACGCTGAAGCCGACGAACTCTCGACAAAAGCGTCAACCGGAGCTCCGGCTCCTGATGGAACTTTTGTCCAGAGATTGTCGAAACCCACAGCTCAGCCTGCCGAACTGAGCGAAGGGGGCGAGATCAGCATCCCGAAGCTGACGGTCCCGATGGCCCTGTTACCATGGCAGCCATCAAGGGTCGTAGGTGCTGCCAGAAGCTCCGAGCAACCCAGCACGCAAGACTCAAATGCTCAAGTCAGTTCTGATGCATGGATCTCGGAGATCCGGAACTACTTGAAAGACAACATCCTTCCTGACGATGATGTATCCGCTGACCGGGTAGTCAGATTGGCTAAAAGATACACGCTGGTAGAAGGGGATCTCTACCGGCGCGGTGCCAACGGCATCCTAATGCGGTGCATCACAAGGGAAGAAGGCTGCGAACTCCTCGCAGAAATCCATCGAGGCGAGTGTGGGAACCACGCATCTTCCCGCACGCTGGTCGGAAAAGCCTTTCGGCATGGCTTCTACTGGCCTACAGCGCTCCAGGATGCCACTGAGCTGGTGAAGAAATGCGAAGCATGCCAATTTCATGCAAAGCAAATTCATACACCGGCTCAGCCCTTACAAATGATACCTCCTACATGGCCCTTCGCTGTGTGGGGGATGGATATCTTGGGACCCCTCCCAAGAGCCGTCGGAGGTTACAAGTTCCTGTACGTCGCCATTGACAAGTTCACCAAGTGGCCGGAAGCGACTCCAGTTGTGACGATCAACAAGCAATCTGCTATCAACTTTCTGCAATCCATTGTTAGCAGATTTGGAGTCCCAAACAAAATCATCACTGATAATGGGACTCAATTCACAAGCTCCGCATTCCAAGGATATTGCGAAGACCTCGGCATACAAGTTTGCTACGCCTCCGTAGCTCATCCAGCCAACAATGGCCAAGCCAAGAGGGCAAATGCTGAAATCCTTAAAGGACTCAAAACGCACACCTATGAGCGCTTGAAAAAACACGGAGCCAACTGGATCGAAGAGCTTCCGCCCACTCTATGGGCCAACAGGACTTCTCCAAACCGGTCAACCGGAGAAACACCCTTCTTTCTGGTGTACGGAGCTGAAGCAATCCTTCCTCCGGAAATCACCTTGGATTTGCTCCGGGTCCGAACCTTCGACGAAGCCGCGCAGGACCAGCTCCGGCGTGAAGACCTAGACCTCCTCGAGGAGGGAAGGTGCCAAGCAGCTGTTCGGAATGCCCGATACCGCCAAGCTCTACGGCGTTATCACCAGCGGCATGTACACAACCGACAGCTCGAGGAAGGCGATCTGGTGCTACGGAGAATACTATCCAGAGAAGGGTTAAACAAACTCTCCCCCGGCTGGGAGGGGCCCTTCCGAGTGATCAAAGTATCCCGTCCCGGAAGCGTTCGCTTGTCTACCGAGGATGGGACACCTCTCCCAAATCCTTGGAACATCGAGCACCTCCGTAAGTTCTACACTTAATACCACGGAGGTGAGTCTTGAGTAACTTGGGGTGTATGTTATAGAGTCATTGTACAGAGTCGGGTAGTTCTTCCGGGAGAGCAGCCGGACCTTCCCCGAAAGGTCCGCAAAGCTCATGCAGCACTTGTCACAGTCTCCGGACTAAAAGTGTGGCTAACTACCCTGGGTCAAACGAGAAACCAAACACACTTAGCCTGGTTCCGTACCCTAAGAGTGTGCTTGTTTCCCCTGTACCCCGGACCTATAATGAAAGACATCTTCATGTGAAATAGACTCCACGTGCATTTATTTTGTACAGGCTCAACATTTTTATTTTTCTCTTTCTTGTCTATAACAAAGACATGCAATTCTTAAGAAATTTTAGTTCGACCGGTAATATACAATTCGAGTTGTATTGTCAGTTCTTTTGGATTCAAATGTCGCTCATGGCCAACTCGCCTGAAAGCCGCCAAGCCAATCTAGGGCTGGAGTGTGCTATCGACTTAGCCTGGTCAAGCACCCTAAGTACGCCCCTCTACCTACACCCCGGCAGGCCGAAGTAAGGCGGGTCCATGAACAGTTGAATCTAAGAGAAAAGGCAACACATCCGGTTGTATTTAAAATCGCGTTCAACTTAAAGTTTTCTTGAGAATCGTAAGCCGCGACGAAATTATAGACAAGGAACGAATTTACTATTTTTCTTGACTTAAGTGTGCAGGAAAAATAAAGTCTACGTTGATGGAGAAAAGCCGGAGCTAACTAAGCTCCGACTTCCCCAAGGGGGCCAACCGTCGACGCTGAATATAACATGGTGAGAAGACCCTGTAAATGGAGTCTGCTGCCAATAAACCAAGTGTTGGCAAAGGTCACTGCCGGAGCTACTCAGCTCCGACACCCCGGAGGACTAACTATCGACGCTCTACGTGTTGATAGAGGCTATCGCCGGAGCTATCAAGCTCCAGTGATGGACAATGCCGGAGCTTCTAAGCTCCGAACAACCTCAGGGGACCTTCACTATCGAAGACTTCGGACCTAAAATTCTAAAAGTTCGGAGCAAATGAGTCTTCAACAAAACACAGTATCCTTTTGGTACATGTTCACAATCAAATTGTGTACATCTACCAGGGGGCCAAGTGAAGATAAAGATGTTGAAGACAAAAAGTGAAATTCGCTAAATTTTGGGGATTTCATTCATCTGGAGACAGGAGATTACATCTGGAGACAAGGGATTACAAAATTGAGGAAGAAGAAGAGAAAATACAAGTGAGAGCTAAAGAAATGGTCCTAGACCCTATGGAAGAACTCGGCGACCTTCTGGGCGACCTCCGATACGCTGGCTCGGGTAGCTTCACCTTCTCCTTCGACGGGGCCCTCAAGCACCGGGTCCAGAGGAAATTGGGAGTTCTGGTTGGTGTAGCACGTCAGCACATACTCTGTGACGTTCCTCGCCAGGGATTGCCCCTCAACCTCCAGTTGGTCCGCGATGACATCGCCCACCTTGGATAGCTTGCTACAAGCTGCGCCCAACGCCTGCAGCGCAAGGTCCGGCTCCGGCTCCGGATCATCCGGGCGCACGGGGCTGAAACCCATCAGCGTCAGCACGTCATTGGCCTTAAGCTCTTCATCTCTTCCAAGGATCTCTTGGCCGCCGTCAGTTCGGAATTCTCACGGACGAGGCGCTCAACTTCTTTGGTGTTTTGCTGAATCTTTGCAGCAACCCGCCTCTCGAGTCTTCCGAGCTCCTCCTCCCGGAGGTGGATCTTGTTCCGGCGATCGACCAGGTCCTTCTCCCTAGCCTCCACTTTTTTCTCCCGGGCAACAAGGGCACACTCGTATTCGTAGAGTTCCTGCTGATGAGAAAAAGATGATGAGTCCCGATCTTCCGATAGGTAATGGGTAAGTCGATTGATGGAGATCTCGACGTTGATGATCTGAGGCTCTCGAGTAGAACACGAACAGCCCCTGCAATCACTACACCACCGCTCCGTTGGTTATCAACCGTGCTTCACACGATTGACCTCGCCAAGAAGGCTAATCCCTGCAAGTGCAACCGAGAACACAAGCAAGAACGTAGAAGAAGCAATCTGAAATTGCTGAATTGGGGTTTCACAAACCGATAAACGGTGATATTATTGATCTAAGCAAAACCCAATTGTCTATGGCGGCTACCATGGAGTATATATAGGTGGGAGGACGTCCAAGGGGGTGTTAGGGTCGTGACCTAACCCTAAGACACGAAAATAATGGACTTAGACTTGATACAAGGCCCAATGGCCCAATACGGTGGCGCAGCACCCTGACAGATTCTGTACTTGATTTTGTTTCGAAGATTCCCGTCGACTCCGAAAGAATTTTGACATGGGACCGGTTCCATTGGAAAGGTTATCCGCTCCCCTTTCCGTGCATATGTAGAACGTCCAAAACGGAGTTCGTATGTGTCCTGGGCGTCCATTTTAGTGCGTACTGCTCCTGGACTCCGAGTTGGATACGATTTGGAGTTTGGTTCGGTTTCCATCTTCTTTGAACGAATTCTCTGGTCTTCCACGTCCCTAATACTCCCTCCAAGTACTCCTTGAACCTCTCCATGGATCCTAATCACAAATAAATCATTAAGTAGCAATCTATGCTCAAAAACATATAAGGAAATATATAAGAACGAGTTCACCTCTGAAATTAATTGTTGTGTATGAACTCTATTGATTGCATCTTGTATATTCAGTAGAGTGTTGTTTGTATCCATATAAGTGATGTCCTCATCACCTGCCCTCGTACCCAGGTCTTCTCCTCCTCCTCTTGGCAGCGCTCTTCCAACTTCTTAGTGCGCTCCTCGAGGACCTTGTCCGCCAGAGCTATCTTCTCGGCAAGCTCCTCTTCCCTCCTCAGGACATCATCCCGCAGCTCAAGGAGTTTCTGCTCTTCATTCTCGAGCCGTCTCTACCTATCTTCAAGTGCCTCTCGGCGCTTGATGAGTGCGGTGTTAATGGCCTCAAGCTGTTCGTGCCGAGCATCGGCCGCGTTATTGGCAGCTTTGGCCTGATCATAGATATCCCGGGATGGAGTGTCGAGGGCATGAGTCATGCTCTCCCTGTCATCCAGCAGCTTGCCCCAGTACTCCAGGCAGATCTTCTCCCGCTTGATCCACTTCTTGTCATCCGCTAGCCTCGAGTGTGCCAGCTTGGTCTCAAAGTGGAGCCGATTACGCCACCGCCTAAGGGTTTGGCGCTCCTCTTCAAGAGCCTTGCTGTCGTGGAAGAAGGCCAGTTGGACTTGACGCAGACTAGAGTAGGCATTGTCGATAGACATCAACAACGGGATGGGCTCCGGACCTGCTGGGGTCTCCTCCGCTGGTTCCAGCGGGTCTTCACATACAAAAATTGGGTCCCACTCTACGAGAGCGGAACCCTGAGCTTCCAAGGAACTAGGGCCGTCCTCCGGGATGGCCTCAGTCTCCATCGAAGAAGGCCCCGCCGCCAAGTCTTCGTTCACCTCCTCGGGCAGGGGGCCAGCGACTTCGTTTGGGCACTCCGGCTCTGCCGCAGGTACCTCCGACGTCGTCGCTTCCGGAGCAGGAGCTGCTACTGGCTTCGGCCGAGACACCTCTTCCGAGGGAGGCTCGAGCTCCATCGCCTCTTCAACCACCGGCTCTATAACCGGCGCTCCAACAATAACCGACTCAGCGGCCGGTGCTTCGGAGGTAGCCAGCTCAACTGCCAGAGCTACCTCGACTTCCGGCTCGCATGCCGGGACTTCAGACACCTCTGGCTCAACCGCCGGGGCTTCGACAAGTTCTGGCTCCGAGGCCGGGACTACCACTTCCTCCGGCTCAACAGCTGGAGCTTCCATCACTGCAGCACCAGGACCCGGAGCTTCAACCTTCGAGACAGGTGCCGCTGGCGTGTCTTCACTCTCGTGGTCCGGCGCTACCACGGGAACTTCTGGGGACGAGTCGAGGTCCATGACCACGACAGCCGGCGCCGGAGCTGTCGCAGCCTCAGCCACCACCTGGGGCGGCACCGGGACAGGAGCAGAAGCTCCCACGGCCTCAGACATCGTGGCTGAGGGTGGAGCTTCACTCCCCTTCTTGGGGACGCTGCAGATGATGGACGAAGAAAATCAACAAACAATCGCTACAATTAAAAAGTTAACCAAGGTAAAGATTAAAAATTACCTTGGAAGGCTTCTGCACCAGCTTGCGCGGAACCTTTTTCCTGGACGTTCCGGGCTGGCCACGATCGGCGTAGAAGCTCCAGAGGGCCCCCCGGAACTTGTCGCAGCTACAGGCGTTTACCAGGTCGAGGCTCTCCTTGATCGGGAGGAACCCCTGGACCTGGAGGCTCCCACCGTCCCAGGTGCCGGAGTCGTGCGCCCGGAGCTAGCACCCCAGGAGGGTTCCACCATGGGGACAGACGCGCTCCGAGAGGATCCCACTGCAGGAACGGTATCGTCCCGGAAGGACCCCACTACGGGGACAGTCGCCACGGTGGCAGAAGATCTTCCCCTCTGGGGAGAAGGAACCGAGGCGGGAGTAGCAGGCCTGACGGACCTTCCGTCGGCGTGTCGCAGCTTCCTCTTCTGGCTCTCCGGCTCATTCGCCAGCTCCTTGCCCTTGCTGACGACCTCGACCCTTGGCTGTGGGGCAGGGACGGAGCCATCTTCGGGCATCCCGGGGATCGCCACCCGGGTGGTTGATCTTCTCTCGACGACACCAAGGTTGTCAAGTAAGGGCATCGTCCGCCGGAGCTCCCTGTTGAACCCCACTTCCACGTTCAGAGGGAGAAAGGCCGACGGCGGAGTCAAATCATCACCGTCGACGTTGATGCCGTGCTAGAATTTCTTGATGTGGAACTCCAAGGTCTTCCCCACCATGTTGGACTTCAACCCGGTCTCAACCCGATCCTCGTCCATCACGCTGTTGAGGGCCCAAGCGAGCTTCTCCCTCCTCTTCAGCGGAGCCCACCTGTTGGCCAGGAAATTACAAAATACCGCCTGGGGAGTCAATCCTCCCTCCACGCATTGGCGGATCCTGGTCAAGGCGGGGTCAAAAGCTTCCGCCAGCACCGGAACCTCACTCCAGATCGTCGTGTCGATGCCGCGCAGGCCGTCAGGCAGCTCCAACCGCTCATGCTCCTCCACCCTGACGATTATCCAATCTTTCTTCCAGTCATCCCACTTCCCGGAAGGGAACGACCGGAGGTACTTGAATGGGCACTTCTTGCGCTTCACAAAGTAGTAGAAGCCAAGGCATTGCTCCGGCCGGTGGTGTGGACGATGAAGAAGGTCCGGAAGAGTTCGATGCAGGGGGGGATGCCCACCCACATCTCACAGAAGTGGACAAAGATGTACACGAGGAGAATGGAGTGAGGGCCAAGGTGGTATAGCTGCAGACCATAGAAGTCTAGCAGCATTAAGAAGAAGGAAGAAAAAGGTGGGATCAACCCCACCATGGCGTACGAAGAAAAGTACACCATTTCGCCGGCGTGCTCCTTCTCGAAGGGGAGCTCTCCGCCGGCATGGACCAAACGGTTAAAGAAGTCTGAGGACCACCCCATGAGGGCCTGGACCTTCTTCAAATCGCCGTCGGTCTTCAAGGGACTCTTGCGCAGACCCAATTCCATCGCAGCATAGCTAGGCAAGAGAAGAAGAGCTAAGCACGAGTTGGGAGTTTGAGCGCAAGATCAGATGAGAGGCGTAAAGAACTCCCGACGGTGCGCGCTTTCCTTCTTAAGTAAGCCCTCGCAACGCTTGGATGGAAACCACAGGGAAGTCGAAGATACCATTCAAGAATTCAACCCAACCGATGACAAGAGGGCCCGGGACCACCCCGACGATAAAGTCGAGGCTCTTACCCAGGCGAACGGTTGTCATCACTCGGCGGGAAACCCAAAGGCGGCGGCCTGACAGGGCGCACGGAACCGATACGGTTTTCGTATCGGGAACCGGCGACCTTCAATTGTGTGAGATCCGCACGTCAAAGATCTCATCTGCCGCCTGAGGTGCGCCACGCGGTGGGATCTAACTATAAACCCCTGCCAACGGCACCTTCGAAGACCCTTGAAGACTCAGTTCAAGAGTCGCAAGGATGGACCCACCTCCGACGGAACGACTTCACCCTAGTGATCTTCCTCGGATGTAGGTCCATGGGGCCACTGTCGGTACCCTAAAAACCGTACACCCCTTGAGGTTACAAAGATCTCAAAGGAAAGCCATCTACTTGGTTTGAAGACCCTCGGAGGCCCACCTGTCAGACATAACCGGACCCGCTTCTCCAACATGGTTAATCCCTGGGTCGCCACGTGTACGACTAACCCGGAGCTACCGCCCACAAGGGGGAAGCTCCGGGCCACGTACCGAAACGGCACCTCCGGACTTAACCCCAGACCGAGAGAAGCTCCGGACCTGACACGTGTCTCGTAGTCCCGGAGCTACCTGCCTCCCACAGCAAGCTCCGGAGCAGCCACGTGTCAAATCGTCGGACCTTTCAGCTTCTAACCTCTGTAAGACCTTGTAACGGCTCCGGATCTTCAAAGGAGAGCCAAGGAATTCAAGACCCGATTAAGTGTCATTAATGCCATATTAATGACACTTAAACGGACGACCTTAACACCAGTAACGGTGCTGTCAAAGCCCATTATAGGGTTATTAAGAGCAATTAAGCGTGTATCAATAATAGTAACCGTCGGGGCCACATGTCGGGCCAGGCTACCTTGTAACGGCCTGCCCTTGTACTATAAAAGGACAGGCCGACGATACACTCAGGGACGTTCAAGAATGAACTCACGCATCCCACACGCTCGTGGCAAGCTCATACTGCTAATACAACATCAACACACCCGTGGAGTAGGGTATTACGCTCAGGCGGCCCGAACCACATAAATTCTTGTGTCTCCTGTGTCAAACTCCTATTCACCTTCTTGAATCTCCGCGCGCCCACACCAAACTTCAAACTCCCCAATCACTTTAGTAGTGTAGGAAGATCTGCCGGCTCCAACAGTCGACAGCGCCAGAAATGCTTGTTGATATTTCTTAACACCACAGATCATCTCCGGTAAAGAGATGAGATCCGCAAGCGCACGGAAGATACTGTTCTAGCATTTCACCCATGAGTATTCCCAAGGGTATTATATTTATCCCAAAGGAAGGCAATGGAGCAAAGTATATACTACTCTTATGGTCAAGCTATGGGATACTGATGCATTATCCGGACAGGGGTAAGTTGATAATAGGGGTAGTGTGACACACACCTAGGCAATCTATTCTAAAGGGTAAAATGGGTCCTAGAGGGAGATTGGATTGAGAGTTAGAGAGTTGCTCCTACAGTTCTTCTAATACATATACATAGCCTAAGGTAGATACTAATGGTCATGTCAATGATGAATTCCTATGCAATGCTATTCAACACATCGGGCACGGGCTTACCCCTAGCAATACTAGGGCGACTCCCGCCAAGAGCTTGTGGCATAGCGGAACGTGGAGGATTACAAAGGACAAATAGGGTTGTCACCACCTACTGCCTACCTCTTCAATCTGTGGGTCTAGGAGACATCCAACGCTACTTAAGTACCCTAGCACCATGCTAGAATACTAAGCAAATACCTTAGGAGCCATGGCACAAGCCATCCTAAGGCAATGAACTAAATCATCGTTGAACCACTGTTGATTGCATACCATAGTCATTCATATTAACATAATCATATCATAACTACATAGACTATAGTGGGGGTCTATAGTGTTTATGGCCATAAGATGTGATCATGAGAGTGAAATCATAAAGACTATACCTTCCACATACATGGACTCCACAATCAAACAAGAAACGCTTTGTCCAAGTATATGTATAAAAGAAGACTAAATATAATATCTTTATTGAGCACAAAGTCACAAATACAAGAAGGAATACATAAGCCATACCTTTCCCAATGTGGAATTGGAAAGAGAGACTCCCTATACTCCTTTCCCAATTTGGACTTGGGACTAGAGGCTCTCCTCTCTACATCCTAACTACCCTAAGGACTATGGAAGATAGTGTATACAATAGAATGATGCCCAAGTGGTGTGTGTTGAAGTGAGGAGTAGGGGGTCCTATTTATACTAGTGTTGAGGTTGGTTCCCGCCACCAAAAGCGCGCAAATTAGTCACAATTGACTCCAGGAAGCCGGAAGAAGCCAACACGTGGAGGCTGACCGAGTTTGGTGTAAAGACCAGGTCGGCCGACCCCCTGGTTCGGCCGACCTGGTCGCTGCACCGTTTCTCGTGTGCTTTCTCCAGGTGGCTGCCAGGTGGGTCCCATTGATGTATATGGGTGATACACCGTTGGATCTCCTCGGATAATTTTGTTTGTGGGCCATTTGATCCATGGGATGCCACGTGTCGTCGCCTGATTGGCTGGAATGATATTTTATAGGATTGGTCCCTCTATATTTCCTGCATAAAATGCTTGATACACATATTTCTCCAAGTCCAAGTGGAATTGGGTTAGATAGAAAGGTGATGTGTGCAAGAAATGACAGATCCTTCACATAATTGAGTTAAATTGACGGATGAAATTGGTATATAACAGTCGTCAACACCCACACAGAGCCAGGTCTCTTCAAACCCTTTTCCCTCATCAAGTCACCACACAAGGCTGACTTGATTCCACTATCACGGGTAATCACCAAGTTGGTGGGGCAACCTCACACGTTGAGGGCTCCCACAAGATTACAAACGAAAATAGAGATCAACACACTCAAATAATTACACGATAATCAATAGGAGTGTGTGAGAAATCAAACCCAAGAGCTCAATGTCAATAAGATCATCACTCTCCCTTTCCCAATTGCCAACTCCCAAAGATTTGACTCTTAGGACCTTAGAATGTGTGGAGGGGAGTGTTTTTTTGCTCTTGGATGTAGTGATGGCGTTAGGGTTCTTTGATAGTGGTTATGGGGTTGTGCATCACCTATTTATAGACATTTAGAAAAGTTACTGTTTGGATCCTGACGATCGTACTAGTTCGTACTGGAGATCGGACTTTTCCGGTCTGCTGTGTAAAGTCGGCGTGAAATGTGAGTGAACCAGACTAGTTCGTTAAGGACCGGACTAGTCCGTTTTTTGTCTAGAAAGATAACCGGATTAGTCCTCTCAACCATCGGACTAGTCCTCTTTTGGAACTGTGAGAAAACGGACTAGTCCGTTATGAAATCGGACTAGTCCTCTTTGTGGTACTATGATAGTAACGGACTAGTCCTCTCTTGGCCGGACTAGTCCGCTGTTTTTGTAACTTTAATTATGTTGTATCCCTAATTCTTTCCGCAACAACTTGAGCTCTTGGGGGTGTGTCTCTCACACACACCCTACACATTCAGGACTACTTTTGCATCTTTCCTTCACTTGTTTTCTTCACTTCCTTGATTCTCATCTTTTCACCTTTTTGCACCTTTTGTTCACTTGTGCTCTTCCCTTTCTTGAAATTCATTTTCTTCGTTTTGTACCTTTAGTTCCATTCTCCGAAACCTGCTCTCATCTCAACAAATTATAGTAGGATCTCACTTGTTTGTAATCAATCATCCAAAACCCACAAGGGTGTGCCTAGATGCACTTTCAATCTCCCCTTTTTGGTGATTGATGACAACCATTTTTGAGATTACACAAATAAGAGTAAAAACTTGATTTTCTTAAAGTGTGCACATATGAGTAACAAAAAGTTGTGAGCATGAATTACTTCTCATATATGCACTCTTTATGGTGGGGTGTCTATCAAGTGTGTGTGAGCAATAATTGTGATGAACATAAATAACAATATGATGAGCTTAATCAACAATTATTATGGAGACATGATAATAAGAATCATACATGAACATTAAAGCATAATAGGCAAAGTCTTACACAAGGCACAATAGATCTTACATAAAGCATAATAGGATTCAACATCAAACATTACAGGTTTTAAAGATAGTCCTCCATGACCAAATAAATCTAAGGATAACGACTATGACAACCTACTCCCCCTAAATCTCTTCCCCTATGGCATCAAGACACCAAAAAGGGAAAAACTGAGAAAAGCTACTCGTCTTCTTCATCTTCTTATTCTACATTTCCCTCACTCTGTGTCCTCTCGCTTTCTTGATCCTCATGAAAATTTTCATCATTGTCACTTGCTTGAGGAGGAGTAGGTCCAATGGAGGGACCAATACCAAAGAAATCTAGCTCATCATTTGTAAGTGTTGGAATCTCAGTGAAATCTTCATATGAATCTTCTGAAACTTCTAAAGAGCCAATAGGTGAGATTTTGAGCTTCTGGCATATGGCAGTCACATTCTCCTTCATGTATCGAGAGTGCCTCTTCCTTGCCTGCCTCTCATTATATTTCTTAACCTCTACTTTGTGACAAGAGGTGAATATGGCACGTAGAATCTTCAAAATGCTGTTGTTGGAGCCTCTTGAGGATGAGCAAGCTGCGGTAGACGAGGCACCTGCTGGAGTGGCACGAGTGGACCGCTGTCTTGTAGAGGTGGATAGTGGAGGAGGAGCTGTAGGAACCTGAGGTCTAAGCTTTGTGTGAGGAACATCCTTGACAAAATCCAATCAAGTGACTTTCTCAATCATGAACATAATGTAGGGGGCATATCCACAGGACCGATTTGAAGTGTGAGCAATGTTGAATATATCATTGTAGATATAATCAAATACATCGAATTCTTCATCTCCACTTTTGATGTGCATCAAGTTGCAGAGGAAGTCCTGAATGCTTCCCGCATCACCATCTTTGGGTGCAATAGTATTCCTTAGCACCCAGTTCAAAACAGCAAAGAAAGGCTTCAAATAGTTGGTGGTGGGAGCCTTGAATGGATACGCAGTGTCATAGAGGAAGTTCAGCTCATTCTTGTCTAGTGTCTTGACATTGTGAATTTTGAGCCCGTTGTTAAGAGACTAACACAATTTAAGTATCTCAACAAACTCCTCATAAACAACTGAGTACTTCTTTCCATGAGTCATCCATGTGATCTCATCGGCTCCATACTCGGAGAAATAGCAAGTGGCATAGAACTGAGCTATGATTTCATCATTCCAATCATATCTGAAGGCTAAAAAGTCTTTCAAGCCATGTCTGTCAACTGCTGCAATCACTTGATGAAATGCCTCATTCCCTTTGCCCTCCATGTACTCCCAATCAATCCATTGATTCTTAGCCAGTGGAGTTTTCATGCGAAGGTACACGGTTTGGTAATAATCACATTGAAATTCGCTCCAAAACCATGGATCTACTGCCACCTTCTTGTGACTGTATACATCAATCTCCCTCAGCCTTTTGGCTTTGTCAGCACCCTTTCAAGTGAAAGCATCATCATTGGGACGACGGTTGCGATCGAGCATCAGGGCAGACATTTCAAGTGGCCCAATCGGTCTCGAGGACCTTGCAGGACCTTTGCCCTTGACCTTACTCTTTTTGGCCTTGTATGTTTGAGTGATCACTTGTTTGCCTTTTTCAATAGCTTTCTTAGCTGGAACTTTCCATCGAGAGCTTGTGCATGATGCTCCGGAATCCTTGTCATGCCGAAACTTAGTCCATCATTGTTCCTCAATCTCCAACTGGCGTTTTGAGGCGAGACGTGTCGCCTCAAGCTCCGGCTCGCTACACATACTTTCATCTGAGCTCGACATGATGCCAGACACGGCAGAATTGAATGAGAATAGAGATACAAGGTTGATTCAAAGAACTTAATAAAATCGACATAATAGGTTTAATGTTGTTAACAATCAAACTTGTTCGTGGTTTCTGCGGACTAGTTCGGTGTACCGGACTTGTCCGCAGTGTAACCCGGACTAGTCCGGTGTTCATCAGCATGAACCCTAGGTATTCAAAATTCATCAAATCTTCGAGGACATAGAACAAAGTGCAGGACAATGATAAAGTATGATATTCAGAGGGTTTTGAAACCCTATAGAGTGAAAGAAATGGCCTAAACTCTAGAGAGGAATGAATATTCAGGTTAGGGCTAGGGTTTACCAATCTGTGATCAATGCTTGCAGTAGAACGGATCCTAGGTGTGGATAAGTCCAAGATGGACTTCACAAAGTGTTTCCGAGCCTCCTCCTCAAAAGAATCAAGGTTTTTGATGAAGAGAGCGAAAAATCACCTTGGGAGCTCGAGAGGAGGAGAGAGAGTGTCGAGTATGGAGTGAGGAGGAAGAAGAAAGACTCGAGGAGAATCCAACAATTAAGTCACAAGAACACCAGACTAGTCTGGTGAAACCCGGACTTGTCCAGAGTAACAGACCAAGGGCGGACTAGTCAAGATACCGGACTTGTCCGGTTTTAACCACAGACTAGTCCGTCGCAAACAGAGAGTTGTGGTTAACTTAACAAGGTAAAATTGAGATTTGACTTTTGGATGATGATTAGTACATCATTGTAGAGAATACCCTTGAAGGATATGATCAACAAACACTTAATCATCAAACTATGGCCAAAAGCTCAGGATTGACAGGACACCGAACTAGTCCGATTGTGTGTCGGACTTGTCCGGTCAGACAGAGAATGTAGGTCAGACTTTTGAAGTGAATTTGAATGGATCCCTAGTGTTGGTCATAAAGACATAGTTTAAGCAAATATTCTTGGTAAATATGGTAAGTAAGCAAACAACAATCATACTATGACCATAATTCACCAAGAATTAATATTTGAAATAGTTTTAGAGTGAAAATGAGATAGGTAAATATTTTTGGCAATCATGCTGGTATTTTGAAGTTCTATACTCCTAGCAATCAGATATGCATTTTCAAGCCACATGTCGGATCAGCTTGAAGCCTTGCATACAAAACATGTGCCTGGCGTGATATTATGCCTAGATGCACCCAATCATAATAAATTACCGAACAGAGGTGATATACCAGTTTAATATGACCTAGATGGACCATGATACACTAGAGCCAAAAATAGAATGGTATACCTCCTTCTTCATTTTCTTTGGCTCCCCCTTGATCATTGCCTCCATCATTATATTGATTATGTCGATCTAATTGAGATTGATCTTGTACATATTGAGCGCCTTTTTTTGTATAGAGGCTCCCCCTTGATCATTGCTCTCTTCTTGTTGTACACTTTGATCCCTTGTGTTGGTAGTATTGGTGTGGATGAACTTTGTGAATGTGACCTAGAGGGGGGTGAATAGGCATTTTTGATGTTTGTCAGAACCTGCAACACTTAACAACCAGTTCAAAACCAGAGATATCATACTAGTCCGGTAAAGTGCGGACTAGTCCGGTGCGTACCGACTAGGTTGATTAAGTTTGATCGATTAATTTGATTCTTCGATGTATGCAGCAAAAATATACAGTCAACTGAAGTGTTGCAAGATTATGGACTAGGGTATATCACAATTCAATCTTATATTTGATGAATCTACGTAAAGTATGCAATAATGATTGAAAACCTAGATTGTCGTGATAAATAAGAACGATGAACACCAAGCAGACACAAGGATTTATCCCGTGGTTCGGCTCCCACAAAGGAAACCTACGTCCACGTTGAGGAGTCCACAAAAGGACCGGGTTTTCTCCAACCCTACCCTCGTCGGATCGCCAACGAAGGCCAATCCTCTTCCACTTATCACAAAGGGGTGAATAACCGAATTCAGAAGGGGCCTTCTCACACGTTGAGGGCTCCCCTAGATTACAACACAAAATACCACCAAGAACACACTCAAAAGATTACAATGAAATCACAGGAGTGTGTTAGATAATCATACCAAGAGCTCAACGATTGTTGAACGTGTCTCTCCAATGATCTAGAGTGTATCCTCAAAGGATTGATCTTTGTTGCACTTAATTTCGTAGAGAGATGTGTTTTTGAGGCTCTTGGGAGGTGTGACGGCGCTAGGGTTCGAGAGAGTTTAAAGTTGGGATGTGCACCTTAATTCATATGGAGTTTCTAAAAGTGACCGTTAGGGTTTAGAAAGATCAGACTAGTCTGTGGTGGACATCGGACTAGTCCGGTGTGCTGTGTGTAGTAAACCCTAAGTGTCCTGAAATATCGGACTAGTCTGGCTAGGAGCGGACTTGTTTGATTTCGCTTCTGGAAATCTTCGAACTAGTCCGATGGACATCGGACTTGTCCGGACAGTGAAACCCTAAGTGGTTATAGGGACAAGTCCACACTTGGAGGACTTGTCCGATTTAGGTTAGAGAGTTTTTCGGACTAGTCTGTGCTAATATCGGACATGACCGATTTAGATCAGAATGAATATCGGACTAGTCCGGTGGTGATCGGACTTGTCTGATTTTGTGTGACTTGTGAAGTGTTTTGAGGACTAGTCCGCACTGGGGAGGACTAGTCTGATTCTAGTCAGAGAGATATCAGACTAGTCCGATGGATATCGGACTTGTCCGATTTTGTGGAGAGAGGATATCAGACTAGTCCAGTGACATTCGGACTAGTCCGGTCCTGTATAACTTTATGCAATGTGTGCGTTTAATTGTGATGGAGCTCTTGGGGTGTGTTTCCTTAACACACTCCATACACAATGATCTACTATTCTTCTTCCTTGAGCTCACTTCCACTTTGCTCCTCATTCTCCCTTCTTTTTGGCACTTTGCTTATTTTGCTATTAAAACATGTGCTCATCTCAACAAATAGGTTAGGATCTCATTTGCTTGTCAGAAATCATCCAAAACCCACAAGGCATTCCTAGATGCTCTTTCAATCTCCCCCTTTTTGGTGATTGATGACAACCAATTGAGATTTCACAAAATATGATAAAAATTGAGATTTTCATAAAGTATGCACATATGAGTCTAAAATACATCAAGCAGTGAAAACATAATCCATATATGCATTCTTTATGGTGGGATGCATAACTAAGTACATTCAAATAGTGAGAATGACATAATTGACATTATTTAACCAAAAGCAAGCATATATGACATTCTAGGAGCAAAATCACAGATTTCAACAAATACTTCTCAAATTTGATCAAGCATTGCATCACAGAACCATAATTAACTTAAGAACATAGTTAAAGCTTTACAACCCACAAAATATTCAAAAAGCATACAAGAGAGCTCTCTCCTCGCATCCTACAGCTAAGGCTAAGACTTCCCCTCAATCTCTCCCCCTTTGGCATCAAGACACCAAAAAGAAGGAGAGGAGGGTACTAAGGTCTTCACTCTTCACTGTCAGTCCTCTCATCGTCATCTTTGTCATCTTCATCTTCAGCCTGATGAGGAGGAGGAGGAGGTGTGGAGCCACTCGAGCCCCCAATGCCAAAGTAGGCAAGCTCGGAGGGGGTCAAGGGCCCGAGCTCGGTGAAGTCTGAGTCTGAATCTTCAGAGATTACTGGAGACCCAATGGGTTCGATCTCCAGTTTCTGGCAAATTTTCTTCACATTTGCCTTTACATACTTCATATCTTCCTTTCTTCTCTTGTTGAGCTTATGGGCCTTCACTTTGGCCTTTTTGCAGGAAGCGAAGATGGCCGCCAGGTATTTGAAGATCCCACTAGTTGATCCCCTTTGAGGAGCTGCCCTAGTAGCAGGGGCAGCCCTTGCATCTTCATTTATTCTTGCCGGTGCCTCAGTACTGGAGGCCGGCGAGGGAGCAGCCTGGACACTTGGCTTCTAAGGCATCTGAGGCCTCAAGGGTAGATGCTCCACATCCTTGACGAATTCAATATCGATGACCTTCTTGATCATAAACATCAGATATGGGGCATACCCACAAGACCTGTTGGGTGTGCAGGATATGTTGACCATATCATTCCAGATGTAGTCCGCCACATTAAACTGGCGGTCCTTGCTTATCCCTCTCATCAATGTCCAGAGATAACCCTGCACACTCCCGACATCTCCATCCTTGGGAGCGATGGTCTTCCTCAAAACTCTAATGAGCACCACAAAGAACGGCTTCATGTTCTTTGTGGATGGAGAGTTGAACTTGGAGTTTAGATAATATAGGAACTTCATCCTATCCTTCTCAATGACACCTATGTTGTGGATGATCAAGAAGTCAGGTCTTGAGGTGTCAATATGAAGCAGACTCGTAAAATCTTCTTGAGTGATACTGTACTTGGATCCATGAGTCATCCAAGTAACACTTTCCACATCTTCACTTGAGAAATGACATGTTGCAAAGAATTGTGCTATGACTTCATCATTCCAGTTGTTCCTGAAGGCAATTAGATCCTTCAGGCCATGCCTCTCAATGGCTTCCACCACTTCAGTGAACGGGGGGCAGCCCTTCTTCTCAAAGTGTGCCCAATCAATCCATTGAATGCACACAACCGGTGTCTTCATTGGGAGATACACATATTTGTAGAAATCTGCATGGAAGTTGCACCAAAATCTTCCATCGGCATCTTGCTTTGGTCGGCCATACCAATCAATGCTTCTGAACTTTGCTATCGAATCACTGCCTTTCCCGTTGAACTTCTCTTCAGTGGGGTCCCAGACCCCTTCCCTCGGAGCATGCAGCTTCAACGGGCCAACTAGAGCCGTTGCTATCTCTTTGTCCTTGCCTTTGTCTAGGCGGGCACTTGCCGAGCTAGGGCCACCACCGGTGGTAGCCCTAGAAGCTGGCACCTTGGAGGTCGGCTTCTTCGCTAGCACTTTCCTCCGAGCCTGTGGAGGAGACGGAGCTGGCTTGGAAGGTCTCTCTTGGCGCTTCTTGCCAAGATTCGTCGAGGTCCGAGGTGCCACCTCGTGGTCCATCTCGGCCTCAAAGTCAGAAACTTCATTGTTCGAGCTCGACATGACCTGAGAATGTGTGGCATGAATGAGAATGAATGGTACAAGGCATAGGTGTGAAAGGATAGCAAGGAATTGCATGGAGGAATTGAAAAGTTAGGTTTTGAGTTCAGAAAAATCGGACTTGTCTGGTGTACAGGCACGGACTAGTCGGGGTCCAGACTTGTCCGTGCATGGACCGGACTAGTCCGGTATTCATCCTAAAAAACCTAAGCGACTGGACAAATGTTGATTCCTAATGCAGAGATAGCTTATCATAGACGTAAAACATCAAGGTGGCATGCATATAGTGAAAGATGCTAGGCTATTCGATCAACAATGAAGAAATTTGGGATTTCTAGGGTTAGGGTGAAAATTACCGAAGAAATCGATTGATTCTCGAAGAAGGAGGTGTTGAAGTCTGGACATGTCCAAGAACTTTAATCTTCTAGCAAGGATGCTTGATCTCCACCACAATGCAGATCTTTTTGGTGGAGGGGATGCAAAATCGCCTTGGGAGCTCGAGTGTGAGAGAGAGGACACGTGAGGCAAGAATGAGGATGAAGGGATTAGGGTTTGGCGGCAGCTAGGGTTAAGGACACGAAAAATCGGACAAGTCCGGAGGTGACCGAACTAGTCCAAACTTTTTCAGAGGCTATATCGGACTAGTCCGTTATCTATCGGTTTAGTCCGGCCTAACCGGCACTCCGCAGACTAGTCGGCATGGGCCGACTAGTCCGGGTAACCACAGACTAGTCTGTGGTCACCAGGCAAAAATTGCTTAGCCCATTCATATATATTTCAAGGTACATATTTAGAAAATAGGGAGGCAAATCAAATCAAATAATCATGATGAATATGATCAGTAAGCATACAACAATCAAGCAATGATCATAATTCACCAAGATCTAATAATTAACATAGTTTTCGGAAGAAAATTGAGAGAGATGATTTTCACAATCCAATCAACATATTTTGAAGAATTCATACAGGTATGCAACATTTCAAGCCACACTCCGAGCATCAAGGATGTTTAGCTCATTTCGGAGCTCACAAAAGCACTTTTCATCAAGTGACTTGGTGAATATGTCGGCCAATTGCTTTTGGGTGTTGACATGGGAAATGGCTATATCTCCTTTCATGGAGTGGTCTCTCAAGAAGTGATGCCTTATGTCTATGTGTTTGGTTCTAGAGTGCTCAACGGGATTATGGGCAATTTTAATGGCACTCTCATTGTCACAAAGGAGTGGAATACGGTTTATATTGTAACCGTAATCCCTTAGAATTTGTCGCATCCAAAGGAGTTGGTGCACAACAACTCCCAACTGCAGCATACTCCGCTTCGGCTGTGGATAAGGAAATGGAATTTTGTTTCTTGGAGGACCAAGAAACTAAGGATCTCCGTAGGAATTGGCATGTACCGGAGGTACTCTTTCTATCTACTTTGCATCCGGCATAATCTGCATTGGAGTAACCAATGAGATTGAATTTTGAGCCTTTTGGGTGCCAAAGACCTATGTTGGGTGTATGAACTAAATATATAAAGATCCTTTTTACGATTGTCAAATGACACTCCTTAGGATTGGCTTGAAATCTTGCACACAAACATACACTCAACATAATATCTGGCCTAGATGCACATAAATAGAGTAGAGATCCAATCATTGAGCGATATACCTTTTGGTCGATGCTAGGTCCATCTTCATTGAGATCCAAGTGGCCATTTGTTGCCATGGGAGTCTTTATAGGCTTTGCCTTGTCCATACCAAACTTCTTGAGTATGTCTTGCGTGTACTTGGTTTGATTTATGAACGTCCCTTCCTTTTGTTGCTGCACTTGGAATCCCAAGAAGTACTTTAGTTCTCCCATCGTTGACATTTCAAACCTATCTATCATGATTTTACTAAATTCCTCACAAAAAGATTGATTAGTTGACCCAAATATTATATCATCAACGTAAATTTGACAAATAAAAAGATCATTGTCAAAATTCTTTGTAAATACTGTGTAATCTACTTTGCCAATCTTAAAGCCATTTTCAATTAAGAAATCTCTAAGACACTCATACCAAGATCTAGGAGCTTGTTTGAGGCCGTAGAGAGCCTTACGCAATTTAAACACGCGGTTGGGGAACTCTTCGTCTTCAAACCCGTGGGGTTGCTCCACGAACACCTCCTCCTTGATTAGTCCGTTGAGGAAGGCACTTTTCACATCCATTTGATACAGCTTGAAATCATGGTGAGTAGCATATGCAAGTAATATTCTAATAGATTCAAGTCTAGCTATGGGAGCAAAGGTCTCATCAAAATCCAAACCTTCGACTTGTGAATACCCTTTGGCCACAAGTCATGCCTTGTTCCTTGTCACCACCCCGTGTTCATCTTGTTTGTTTCGGAAGACCCACTTGGTGCCGACGATGTTCGCATTGGGTTTTGCCACGAATTCCCACACCTTATTCCACTTTAAGTTGTTCAATTCTTCTTGCATTGCCACCACCCATTCCGGATCCTTCAATGCATCCTCAACCCTACGCGGTTCCAAAAAGGATACAAACAAATAGTGCTAACAAAAGTTAGCTATGCGAGATCTAGTGGTTACTCCCTTTTGGATGTCACCGATGATATTGTCGATTGGGTGATCCCTTTGGACGCATTGGTGTACTCTTGGGTGTGGCACTTGAGGTGTTGTATCTTCATGATAATCTTCTTCTCCCCCTAAATGGTTGTCCTCATTGATTTGTTGATTATCTTTGCATTCTTGTGGTTGATCTTGTGTGGAAGCTCCCCCTTGATAGTTGACCTCCTCTTGTGGTTCATCTTCTTCATACACGTGTAGAGGTGACTCCTGTGGTCGAACTTCACCTAAGGCCATTCTTTTCAATGCTTGACAAGGAGCTTCTTCTTTACCTAGTACACATGGATCAACTTGCTCCTTTTGGGAGCCATTAGTTTCATCGAACACTACGTCACGTGCTACTTCAACAAGTCTGGAGGTCTTGTTGAAGACACGATAGGCGTAAGTGTTCAAATCATAACCAAGCAAGAAACCTTCATCGGACTTCGAAGCGAACTTTGAAGTCCTAGGCTTCTTGTTCAAGATATAACATGGAGAACTGAAAACTCGAAAATATGAAATATTGGGCTTGTTACCGGTGAGTAGCTCATAGGATGTCTTCTTGAGTAGTCGATGAAGACAAAGTCGATTTGTGGCATGGCAAGCGGTGTTAATTGCTTCCGCCCAAAGTCGATCCGAGGTCTTGTACTCATCGATCATTGTTCTTGCCATCTCTATGAGGGTTCATTTCTTTCTTTCGGCAACTCCGTTTTGTTGAGGGGAGTACGGAGCTGAAAACTCGTGCTTTATGCCTTCTTCATCAAGGTACTCCTCCACTTGTGTGTTCTTGAACTCGGTGCCATTGTCGCTTTGAACGTTCTTGATTGTCAATGAGAATTCGTTTTGAGCTCGCTTGAAGAACTTCTTGAGTATTCCTTGTGTATCTGACTTATCATGCAAAAAGAAAACCCAAGTGAAGCGAGAAAAGTCATCAACAACTACTAAACCATATTTGTTACCGATGATGCTTATGTAAGCAACTGGACCAAATAAGTCCATGTGAAGTAGCTCGAGCGGTCTTGTTGTAGTCATGACGTTCTTGGCGGGGTGAGGTGCTCCAACTTGTTTCCCGGCTTGGCACGCTCTACAAGGCATGTCTTTCTGAAACGCAACATCCTTTAAACCTCGGATGTGATCGCCCTTGAGGAGTTTTTGAAGGTTCCTCATACCAACATGCGCTAGCCGTCTATGCCACAGCCAACCCATGTTGGTCTTTGCAATCAAGCATGCATCAAGTTCGTCTTTATCCTTGTTGAAGTCAACAAGGTAAAGCTTTCCCTTCAACATACCCTTGAATGCAATGGAACCATCACTCCTCCTAGAGACAGTCACACGCTCGTTACTGAACAAGCAATTATAACCTTTGTCACATAATTGAGATATGGACAGCAGGTTATAATCTATGGATTCAACATGTAATACATGAGAAAGAGTGTGTTTAGAAGATATTGCAATTTTACCGGTACCGAGCACCTTTCCTTGTCTATTATCTCCAAAATAGATGCCCTCGTTTGGATCCTCATTCTCTTCATATTCCATGAACATTCTTCTTTCTCCGGTCATATGGTTGGTGCAGCCACTGTCTAACACCCATTTAGATCCACCGGAGGAATAAGCCTGCAAAAACAAATTATGCTTTGGTTTTAGGTACCCAAGCTTGCTTGGGTCCTTGGAGGTTAGTTACAAGACATTTGGGCACCCACACATGAGACTTGGTGTTCTCATGGTGTGGCCCAACATAATAAGCATAAACTTTGCCAAAATCATTTCTCATTAAGACATACGAGGCATCAAAGATTCTAAACAATAACTGTTGTTATTTACATACAGGACTAGTCTGGGAGGCCGGTCTTGTCCGGAGGACCGGACTTGTCCGGACCCCGACCGGATTAGTCCGAACTTTTTCAGTTTTAGAGGGTCTTCCCTTTACAAAGGCAATCCTCTCCTTGTTATTCTTATGGATTTTAGCATGTTGCTTTTCACCATAAGAATAACCAATGCCATATTTGACATTTGGAGGTCTTTGGACCAAGTACGCACTGCGTGCATATTTGATCTTCTCCTTGTCAAATATGCCACTTTGGGTAGGATGCTTATCCTTTGTAGAGGTTGGCTTGTCTTTCAAACTGATGTCAATTTTATTGCATGTACAAGTAGAAGCAACCTTAATTTTAGTGAGTTGAGAAGGTGAACTTGAAGAGGATGAAGGTTCACCTTGCTTGAGTGACTCAACTTGCACTTCAAGGATCTTGTTAACCTTGATTAGGTCAGCAAGTTGGTCCTTGATTGTAGCATTTGAGTCGGTTAACTCCAAGCAAGTTTCCTTGCTTGAAGCTAACTCAAGCTCTATTCATTTGCTTCGTTCCTTTTCAAGTTCTAGAAGCTTGTCAAGTTCGACATATTCCTCCTTTTGGGAGATGATCATGTCCTCTTGATGATGTATTAACCTCTCCTTCTCAACAAGTTGATCAAGCAAAAATTTCATTTTTGTGGCTGTTTTCCTATCTAGTCCAATAAGCATATCCTAATTATCACTATTGATTTCATCATCACTAGTATAAGAATGCACAGAAGGGGGTTTAATGGTTACCTTGCATTTACCTTCCTTTGCCATAAGGAAAGTGCCATCTCCCTTCAATGCGCTGAGTGTAGGGAAGAGAGTAGACTTCTTGGATGTCTTCTCGATGGCTATGCTAGCCATCTCTTTTTCTTCGGATGATGAGGACTCATCATTTGAGTCCCACTCTTTCCCAATGTGCGCTTGTTCGGCTTGTTTCTTCTTCTTGAAGAATTTCTGGGGTTGAGGCTTGGCTTCTTTGGTCTTCTTCTTGTTCTCTTCATATGGGCAATCAACTATAAAGTGGCTATACTCACCACAATTATAGCATGCCCGCCTCAACTTTGGCTTTGTTCTTTCTTTGTACTCTTCTTTGCTTGACTTTGTACCTTGTCTCTTTTTCATTATTCTCTTGAATTTCTTCATGAACAATATCATGTCTTCTTCGTCTAATTCACTACTCTTGTCATCACTGTCTTCTTCTAGTTGTGCTTCTCTAGCTTCTTTAGATAGGGGCTTGAGGGTGGACTTCAAAGCAACCCCTTTCTTCTTTGCCGAGGTGAGGTCAGCAATCTTCTTGACATGCTTTGCTTGTTTTTTCATCATCTCGAAGTTGATGATCTTTCCAAGCAATTCATCCAGAGTCATCCTTTTGTATCCGGGGCTTTCTCTGATCATGGAGCATAGGGTGATGTTGCGAGGCATGAAAGCTCTAAGGATGAGCTTTACCACCTCATGGTCATTCCACTTCTTACTTCCATATGATCTGACCTTGTTGACGAGTGTCTTTAATCAGTTGTACATGTCCTGGGGTGACTCGTCTTCTTCAATTGCGAATCTTCCTAATTCGCCTTCAATCATTTCGATCTTTGCTTCACACACATGTCGGTCACCTTCATGTGCAGTTTGTAGTGTGTCCCATATCTCCTTAGCAATTTCGAGTCCATCCACCATGGTGAACTCGTCCCGACTGAGCAAAGAGGTGATTACGGCCACGGCTTGAGCATTTCGGTGAATTGCGAGCTCTTGGCTTGATGTGAGCTCTTCGTCATCTTCCGGGATATCTATCCCTGTGCACACAATATGAAATAAACTTGGATTGCGGGAAATTAGATGCATTTTCATATTTTGCCTCCACATTGAGTAATCACCATCGAAGTTTGGGGATTTTCCAAGTGGGATAGACAAGTAATGATTATTGTTGGAATTTAGACGATCATAGTTCAAAGGATATCAGGAGTACTCGGTGTTGTCGACTGTTGGAGTCGGCAGATCTCCTGATACTGCTAAAGTGTTGAAGGAGTTTGTGGTTCGGTGTGGGCGCGCGGAGACTCAAGAAGGTGAATTGCGATTTAACACAGGAGACACAAGGATCTACATGGTTCGGGCCGCCTGAGCGTAATACCCTACTCCACGGGTGTGTTGGTGTTGTATTCGCTTGTCACGTATGATTGCTTGTCCACCTCTGTCAAAATCCCCTGAGTGTATCGTCGGCCTGTCCTTTTATAGTACAAGGACAGGCCGTTACAAGCTAGCCTGGCCCGACATGTGGCCCTGGCGGTTACTAGTATTGATACACAATTAATTGCTGTTAATGATTCTGTAATGGGCTCCGACAGTGCCGTTACTGGTGTTAAGATCGTCCGTTTAAGCGTCATTAATATAGCATTAATGATGCTTAATCGGATCTTGAAGTCCTTGGCTCTCCTTTGAAGATCCGGAGCTGTTACAAGGTCTTCCGGAGGTTAGAGGCTGCCAGCTCCGACGTTTGGACACGTGGCAGCTCTGGAGCTTGCTGTGGGAAGCAGGTAGCTCCGGGGCTATCTGACACGTGTTAGGTCCGGAGCTTCTCTCGGTCAGGGGTTAAGTCCGGAGGTGCCATTTCGGTACCTGGCCCGGAGCTTCCCCCTTGTGGGCGGTAGCTCCGGTTTGGCAGTACACGTGGCGACCTAGGGATTAACCATGTTGGAGAAGCAGGTCCGGTCATGTCTGACAAGTGGGCCTCCGAGGGTCTTCAATCCAAGTAGACGGCCTTCCCTCGAGATCTTTGTAACCTCAGGGGGTGTACGATTTTTAGGGTACCGACAGTGGCCCCCTGGACCTACCTCCGAGGAAGGTCACTGGGGTGAAGTCGTTCCGTCGGAGGTGGGTCCATCCTTGCGACTCTTGAACTGGGTCTTCAAGGGTCTTCGGAGGTGCCGTTGGCAGGGTTTTACAGTTAGATCCCGCCGCGTGGCGCACCTCAGGCGGCAAATGAGATCTTTGACGTGCGGATCTCACGCAATTGAAGGTCGCCGGTTCCCGATACGAAAACCGTATCGGTTCCGCGCGCCCTGTCAGGCCGCCCCCTTTGGGTTTCCCGCCTCATGATGACAATCGTTCGCCTGGGTAAGAGCCTCGACTTGATCGTCGGGGTGGTCCTGGGCCCTCTTGTCATCGGCTGGGTTAAATTCTTGAGTAGTATCTTTGACTTCCCTGCAATTTCCATCCAAGCGTTGCGAGGGCTTACTTAAGAAGGAAAGCGCGCACTGTCGGGAGTTCTTTACGCCTCTCATCTGATCTTGCGCTCAAACTCCCGACTCGTACTTCGCTCCTCTTCTCTTGCCTAGCTGTGCAGCGATGGAGTTGGGTCTGCGTGAGAGTCGCCTGAAGACTGACAACGATTTGAAGAAGGTTCGGGCCCTCATGGGGTGGTCCTCGGACTTCTTCAACCGCTTGGTCCGTGCCGGCGGGGAGCTCCCCTTTGAGAAGGAGCACGCTGGCGAGATGGTGTACTTTTCTTCGTACGCCATGGTGGGGTTGATCCCACCTTTTTCTTCTTTCTTCTTTATGCTGCTAGACTTCTATGGTCTGCAGCTATACCACCTTGGCCCTCACTCCATTCTCCTCGTGTCCATCTTTGTCCACTTCTGCGAGATGTGGGTGGGCATCCCCCCCTGCGTCGAGCTCTTCCGAACCTTCTTCACCGTTCACACCACCGGCCGGAGCAATGATTACCTTGGCTTCTACTACTTCGTGAAGCGCAAGAAGTGCCCATTCAAGTACCTCCGGTCGTTCCCTTCTGGGAAGTGGGATGACTGGAAGAAAGATTGGATAGTCGTCAGGGTGGAGGAGCATGAGCGGTTGGAGCTGCCAGACGGTCTGCCCGGCATCGACACGTCGATATGGAGTGAAGTTCCGGTGCTGGCGGAAGCTTTCGACCCTGCCCTGACCAGGATCTGCCGATGCGTGGAGGGAGGATTAACTCCCCAGGCGGTGTTCTGCAACTTCCTGGCCAATAGGTGGGCACCGCTGAAGAGGAGGGAGAAGCTCGCCTGGGCCCTTAACAGCGTGATGGACGAGGACCGGGTTGAGACCGAGTTGAAGTCCAACATGGTGGGGAAGACCTTGGAGTTCCACCTCAAGAAATTCCAGCACGGCATCGACGTCGACAGTGATGACTTGACTCCACCGTCGGCCTTTCTCCCCCTGAACATGGAAGTGGAGTTCAGCAGGGAGCTCTGGCGGACGATGCCCGCGCTTGACGACCTTGGTGTCGTCGAGAGAAGACCAACCACCCGGGTGGCAATCCCCGGGTTGCCCGAAGACGGCTCGGTCCCTGCTCCACAGCCGAGGGTCGAGGTCATCGGCAAGGGCAAGGAGCTGGCGGAGGAGCCGGAGAGTTGGAAGAGGAAGCTACGACATGCCGACGGAAGGTCCGTCAGGCCCGCTACTTCCGCCTCGGTTCCTTCTCCCCAGGGGGGAAGATCTTCTGCCGCCGTGGCGACTGTCCCCATAGTGGGGTCCTTCCGGAACGATACTGTTCCTGCAGTGGGATCCTCCCGGAGCACGTCTGTCCCTGTGGTGGAGCCCTCCTTGGGTGCTAGCTCCGGGTGCACGACTCTGGCACCTGGGATGGTGGGAGCCTCCAGGTCCAGGGGTTCCTCCCGATCAAGGAGAGCCTCGACCCGGGAAACGCCCGTGGCTGCGACAAGTTCTGGGGGGCCTCCCGGAGCTCCTACGCCGACCATGGCCAGCCCGGAACGTCCGAGAAAAAGGTTCCGCGCAAGCTGGTGTGGAAGCCTTCCAAGGTAATTTTTGATCTTTACCTTGGTTAACTTTTTAATTGTAGCGATTGTTTGTTAATTTTCTTTATCCATCTTTTGCAGCGTCCCCAAGAAGGGGAGTGAAGCTCCACCCTCGTCCACGATGTCTGAGGCCGTGGGAGTTTCTGCTCCTGTCCCAGTGCCGCCCCAGGTGGTGGCTGAGGCTGCAACAGCTCCAGCGCCGGCTGTCGTGGTCATGAACCTCGACTCGTCCCCAAAATTTCCCGTGGTAGCGCCAGACCACGGGAGTGAAGACACGCCAGTGGCACTTGTCTCGGAGGTTGAAGCTCTGGGTCCTGGTGCTGCAGTAGTGGAAGCTCCGGCTGTAGAGCCGGAAGAAGTAGTAGTCCCAGCCTCGGAGCCGGAACTTGTCGAAGCCCCGGCGATTGAGCCGGAGGTGACTGAAGCTCCGGCATGCGAGCCGGAAGTCGAGGTAGTTCCGGCAGTGGAGCGGTTACCTCCGAAGTACCGGTCGCTGAGCCGGTTATTGTTGGAGCGCCGGTCACAGAGTCGGCGGTTGAAGAGGCGAGGGAGCTCAAGCCTCCCTCGGAAGAGGTGTCCCGGTCGGAGCCTGTAGCAGCTCCTGTTCCGGAGGCGACGACGTTGATGGTACCTGCGGCCGAGCCGGAGTGCCCAAGCGAAGTCACTGGCCCCCTGCCCGAGGGGGCGAATGAAGACTTGGCGGCGGGGCCTTCTTCGATGGCGACTGAGGCCATCCCGGAGGACGGCCCTAGTGCCTTGGAAGCTCAGGGTTCCGCTCTCGTAGAGTGGGACCCAATTTTTGTATGTGAAGATCCGCTGGAACCAGTGGAGGAGACCCTAGTAGGTCCGGAGCCCATCCCGCTGTCGATGTCTATCGACAACGCCTGCTCCAGTCTACGTCAGGTCCAACTGGCCTTCTTCCACGACAGCAAGGCTCTTGAAGAGGAGCGCCAAACCCTTAGGCGATGGCGTAATTGGCTCCACTTCGAGACTAAGCTGGCGCAGTCGAGGCTAGCGGACGACAAGGAGTGGATCAAGCGGGAGAAGATCCGCCTGGAGTACTGGGACAAATTGCTGGATGAGAGGGAGAGCATGACCCATGCCCTCGACGCTCAATCCCGGGAGATCCACGGTCAGGCCAAGGCTGCCAACAACGCGGCCAATGCTCGGTACGAACAGCTTGAGGCCATCAACGCCGCACTCATCAAGCGCCGAGAGGCACTTGAAGGGAGGGAGAGACGGCTCGAGGACGAAGAGCAGAACCTCCTGGAGCTACGGGATGACGTCCTGAGGAGGGAAGAGGAGCTCGCCAAGAAAGTAGCTTTGGCTGACAAGGGCCTCGAGGAGCGCACTAAGAAGTTGGAAGAGCGCTGCCTTGAGGAAGAGGAGAAGACCTGGGTGCGGGGGCAGGAACTCTACGAATACGAGTGTGCCCTTGTTGCCCGGGAGAAGAAAGTGGAGGCTAGGGAGAAGGACCTGGTCGATCGTCGGAACAAGATCCACCTCCGGGAGGAGGAGCTCGGAAGACTTGAGAGGCGGGTTGCTGCAAAGATTCAGCAAAACGCCAAAGAAGTTGAGCGCCTCGCCCGTGAGAATTCCAAACTGACGGCGGCCAAGAGATCCCTGGAAGACGTGAACAGCCTGAGGACGGCGGACTCCCTGCAGATTTGGGAGTTCCTGGGCAAGGCCAATGATGCGCTGACGCCGATGGGTTTCAGCCCCGTGCGCCCGGATGATCTGGATCTGGAGCTGGACCTTGCGCTGCAGGCGTTGAGCGCAGCAGGTAGCAAGCTCTCCAAGGTGGGCGACGTCATCGCGGACCAACTAGAGGTCGAGGGGCAATCCCTGGCGAGGAACATCACAGAATATGTGCTGACGTGCTACACCAGCCGGAACCCTCAATTTCCTCTGGACCTGGTGCTTGAAGGCCCCGTCGAAGGAGAAGGCGAAGCTACCCGAGCCAGCGTGTCGGATGTCGCCCAGAAGGTCGCCGAGTTCTTCCATATGGTCTAGGACCATCTCTTTAGCTCTCACTTGTATTTTCTCTTATTCTTCCTCAATTTTGTAATCCCTTGTCTCCAGATGTAATCTCCTGTCTCCAGATGAATGAAATCCCCAAATTTTTGCGAATTTCATTTTTTGTCTTCAACATCTTTATCTTCACTTGGCCCCATGGTAGATGTACACAATTTGATTGTGAACATGTACCAAAAGGATATTGAGTTTTGTTGAAGACGAATTTGCTCCGAACTTGTGGAATTTTGGTCCGAAGTCTTTGATAGTGAAGGTCCCCTGAAGTCGTCGGAGCTTAGAAGCTCCGGCATTGTCCATCGCTGGAGCTTGGTAGCTTCGGCAATAGCCTCTATCAACACGTAGAGCGTCGATAGTTAGTCCTCCGAGGTGTCGGAGCTTAGTAGCTCCGGCAGTGACCTTTGCCAACACTTGGTTTGTTGGCAGTAGACTCCATTTACGGGGTCTTCTCACCATCTTTTACTCAGCGTCGACGGTTGACCCCCTTGGGGGAGTCGGAGCTTGGTTAGCTCTGGCTTTTCTCCATCAACGTAGAGTTTATTTTTCCTGCACACTTAAGCCAAGAAAAATAGTAAAATTCATTCCTTGTCTATAATTTCGTCGCGGCTTACGATTCTCAAGAAAATTTTAAGTTGAACGCGATTTTAAATACAACCGGATGCGTTGTCTTTTCTCTTAGATCCAATTGTCCATGGACCCGCCTTACTTCGGCCTGCCGGGGTGTAGGTAGAGTGGCGTACTTAGGGTGCTTGACCAGGCTAAGTCGATAGCGCACTCCGGCCCTAGATTGGCTTGGCGGCTTTTAGGCGAGTTGGCCACAAACGATATTTAAATCCAATAGATCTGACAATGCAACTCGAATCGTATATAAACCGGTCAAACTAAAATTTCTTAAGAATTGCACGTCTCTGTTATAGACAAGAAAGAGAAAAATAAAAATGTCGAGCCTGCACAAAATGAATGCACGTGGAGTCTATTTCAGATGAAGATGTCTTTCATTATAGGTCCGGGGTACAGGGGAAACAAGTACACTCTTAGGGTACAGAACCAGGCTAAGTGTGTTTGGTTTCTCGTTTTACCCAGGGTAGTCAGCCACACTTTTAGTCCGGAGACTGTGACAAGTGCTGCATGAGCTTTGCAGACCTTTCGGGAAAGGTCCGGCTGCTTTCCCGGAGGAACTACCCGACTCTGTACAATGACTCTATAACATACATCTCAAGTTACTTAAGACTCACCTCCGTGGAATTAAGCGTAGAACTTACGGAGGTGCTCGATGTTCCAAGGATTTGGGAGAGGTGTCCCATCCTCGGTGGCCAAGCGAACGCTTCCGGGACGGGATACTTTGATCACTCGAAAGGGCCCCTCCCAACCGGGGGAGAGTTTGTTTAACCCTTCTCTAGATAGTATTCTCCGTAGCACCAGATCGCCTTCCTCGAGCTGTCGGTTGTGTACATGCCGCTGGTGATAACACCGTAGAGCTTGGCGATATCAGGCATTCCGAACAGCTGCTTGGCACCTTCCCTCCTCGAGGAGGTCTAGGTCTTCACGCCGGAGCTGGTCCTGCGCAGCTTCGTCGAAGGTCCGGACCCAGAGCGAACCCAAGGTGATTTCCGGAGGAAGGATTGCTTCAGCTCCGTACACTAGAAAGAAGGGTGTTTCTCCGGTTGACTGGTTTGGAGAAGTCCTGTTGGCCCATAGAGTGGGCGGAAGCTCTTCGATCCAGTTGGCTCCGTGCTTTTTCAAGCGCTCATAGGTGCGCGTTTTGAGTCCTTTAAGGATTTCTACATTTGCTCTCTCGGCTTGGCCATTGCTGGCTGGATGAGCTACGGAGGCGTAGCAAACTTGTATGCCGAGGTCTTCGCAATATCCTTGGAATGCGGAGCTTGTGAATTGAGTCCCATTATCAGTGATGATCTTGTTTGGGACTCCGAATCTGCTTACTATGGATTGCAGAAAGTTGATAGCAGATTGCTTGTTGATCGTCACAACTGGAGTTGCTTCCGGCCACTTGGTGAACTTGTCAATGGCGACGTACAGGAACTTGTAACCTCCGACGGCTCTTGGGAAGGGTCCCAAGATGTCCATCCCCCACACAGCGAAGGGCCATGTAGGAGGTATCATCTGTAAGGGCTGAGCAGGTGTATGAATTTGCTTTGCATGAAATTGGCATGCTTCGCATTTCTTCACCAGCTCAGTGGCATCCTGGAGCGCTGTAGGCCAGTAAAAGTCATGCCGAAAGGCTTTTTCGACCAGCGTGCGGGAAGATGCGTGGTTCCCACACTCGCCTCCATGGATTTCTGCGAGGAGCTCGCAACCTTCTTCCCTTGTTATGCACCGCATTAGGATGCCGTTGGCACCGCGCCGGTAGAGATCCCCTTCTACCAACGTGTATCTTTTAGCCAATCTGACTACCCGGTCAGCGGATACATCATCGTCAGGAAGGATGTTGTCTTTCAAGTAGTTCCGGATCTCTGAGATCCATGCATCGGAACTGACTTGAGCATTTGAGTCTTGCGTGCTGGGTTGCTCGAAGCTTCCGGCAGCACCTACGACCCTTGATGGCTGCCATGGTAATAGGGCCATTGGGGCCGTCAGCTTCGGGATGCTGATCTCTCCCCCTTCGTTCAGTTCGGCAGGCTGAACTGTGGGTTTTGACAACCTCCGGACAAAGATTCCGTCAGGAGCCGGAGCTCTGGTTGACGCTTTGGTCGAGAGTTCGTCAGCTTCAGCGTTGTGGGCACGCTGAACATGGTGGAGGTCTAGGACTTCAAAGTCCTTCTGAAGCCTCTGGACTTCAAGGAGGTAAGCAGCTAACTAGAGATTATTGCAGGAGCATTCACCCTTCACTGTTTGATGATGAGCTGTGAATCTCCTTTGACCAGCAGTTGCTTGACACCGTATGATAGTGCCACCTTTAATCCATAGATGAGTGCTTCATACTCCACCATGTTGTTGGTCGCCTTGAAGTCAAGGTGTACCATGTATTTTACCTTCTCCCCAGTCGGTGCAAGGAGAAGGATTCCAGCTCCGGCCCCCTGCTTCTGCATGGAGCCATCAAAGTAGAGGGTCCAGTGAGGCTCGGTGAAGGTTGGAGCTTGATGCTCCGTCTTCTGCTCGCTGGGGCCCCCAGGGTTTGATGGAGAGGGAGTCCATTCCGCCACGAAATCTGCCAACGCTTGACTCTTGATTGCTTGCCTCGGAATGAATTCGAGATCGAATTCAGCCAATTCCGCTGCCCACTTTGCAATATTACCAATTGAATTGGGATTATGCAAGATCGCTCGAAGTGGATAGGAGGTCACCACCGAGACTTTGTGAGCTTGGAAGTAGTGTCGAAGCTTCCTGGAGGCAATAAGAACTGCATAAAGCAGCTTATGCACCTCTAGGTATCGAGTCTTGGCATCATGTAATACTTCACTAATGAAGTATACCGGGCGTTGAATGGTGCGGACCCTCCCGGAGGTGCCCGGAGCTTCCTCTTCATTGATCCGGACCCTGTCGGAGGAGTCCAGATTCTCTTCGGGGACCTCCGGGTTCTGGCTGGAGGAACCCGGAGCTTCTTCAGAAATGACCTGGACCCTCTTAGAGGAGTTTGGGTCTTCTGAAGTGACTTCTTGTGGGTTTGAGTCTGGGAGCTGGGACCCAGACTCACTTTCAGGAACCTTCGGACCCTTCTGAAGGGGTCTGGATTCTTGAGTATGGGGTAGTTCCGGTCTCTCCGCAACCAGAACCATACTGACGACTTCGTCAGTAGCTGAAATGTAAAGCAACAAAGGCTCACCAGGGTTCGGAGCTTCCAGAATTGGTAGGGTGGTGAGGAACTATTTCAGCTCCTGGAATGCCTTCTCTGCTTCTTCGGACCATTGGAATGGTCCGGACTTCCTCAACAACTTGAAGAAGGGAAGTGCTCTTTCCGCCAGTCTTGATATGAACCGGCTGAGGGCTGCTAGACATCCAGTTAACTTTTGGACGTCTTTGATGCGGGTTGGTGGCCGCATGTCTTCAATGGCTTTTATCTTCGCCGGATTAGCCTCTATGCCCCGGTGACTTACCAGGAAACCAAGAAGTTTTCCGGAGCTAAGCCCGAAGACACACTTGTCTGGGTTTAGCTTCGTGCGGGTGGCCCGCAGCTTGTCGAAGACAGCCTGCAAGGTGTCCAAGAGGGACTCCTTGTTCTTGACCTTGACCACGATGTCATCGACGTACACTTCCACTATGTCTCTGATGAGTTCTTCAAATGTTTTGTACATAGCTCGTACAAAAGTTGAAGCTGCATTCTTGAGACCAAATGGCATGGCTGTGTAACAATACAATCCATCTACTGTGATGAATGAAGTATGCTCTTCATCCTCCCTAGACATCCTGATTTGATGATACCCAGAATATGCGTCTAGGAAGCACAGTAACTCACACCCGGAGGTGGAATCCACTATCTGATCTATTCTAGGTAGTGGGAATGGATCTTTTGGACATGCCTTATTCAGTGTGGTGTAGTCGATGCACATCCGAAGCTTCCCGCCGGCCTTGGGCACAACTATTGGGTTCGCCAGCCATTTTGGATGGAAGACTTCTCGGATGAATCCGGCTTTGAGCAACTTCTTCACTTCTTGTCGGATGAAGTTCTGCCGCTCTACGGATTGCTTCCGAGGCTTCTGATGCACAGGCCGAGCATCGGGGTAAATCTTCAGATTGTGCTCAATCACTTCCCTGGGAATCCCAGGCATTTGTGACGGTTGCCAGGCAAACACGTCAACATTAGCCCGGAGGAAAGTGATGAGCGCGAGTTCCTATTTGTCGTTCAACCCTCCCGATATACGGGTGGTTTGAGCGGCATCGGAACCAATTTGGACGACTTTGACGGGAATGTCGGTGTCGCCGCTTGGCTGCACACGGGGTGCAGAGGTTGAGCCTCGTTGACGAATGCTCGGGGGTTTCAGAGCTTGCTCCTGTCTGGAGTCATCCTCTTGCACCGTGGTGAGTGCATGGAGCTCCTCCAGAGCAGTTACTCCGGTGGTGCGATCTCCGCGGATCCGGAGAACGCCTACTGGTGTTGGCATCTTCAACACCAGGTATCCATAATGAGCAGCTGCCATAAATTTGTATAGGGCTGGTCTACCCAAGATGGCGTTGAATGGTAAGTTGATCTGAGCGACGTCGAAGACCAACTTCTCGGTGCGATACTTCTCCCGTGTCCCAAAGGTAACAGGGAGAGTTATAGCTCTGAGTGGGGTCATGGCCCCCGGACCTACTCCGGAGAAAGGTCGAGGGGGCTGGAGATCCGAAGGTCGGAGCTGAAGCTTGGTAAAAGCTTCAAAGTTTATGAGGTTCAGCCCCGAACCTCCGTCCACCATAACATGATGGAGCTGGATGTTATTGATGGTGGGAGATACCATCAAAGGTAACTGTCCAGCTCCGACCATGCTTCGAGGACAGTCCGAAGCATCAAAAGTGATGGATGTGTCCATCCACTTTCGATGTGGCTCCGGTCTAGCTGTAGGAGCTACAGCGGCCATATCCCGCCGCATAGTCTTGATGACACGACGGGAGGTGATGTCCCATGATCCACCAAAAATGGTGTTCATGGTCTTCCGACGCTCGTTGTCAGAGACGTCAGAGTCATCGTCGACAGAGGTGTAGACGGCCTTCAGGACCTTTTTGGGGTCCTGAAACCCTAACTCCTCTTCAGCCGGAGCTTCGTCGACCTTCTGTTTTCCTTCCCTCTGTCGGAAAGGGGACCCTTCCCGGCGCTTGCTATAGTGCTCGGCAAGGTTTTGGACCTCCCGGCAGTCTTCCAAACCGTGGTTGCCCGTTTTGTGAATGGGGCACCACACTTTGGTTTTGCCACCGTCTTCGGAAGATGGTCGAGGTCGCTTCTCAGGGCGTGGCCCCCGGCCACTCGGAGTTGCAGCAGCTGCAACGTTGGATGTGCCGGCCGACGGCTTCTTCTTGCCGTTGGTCTTCTTTTTCTTCTTGCCACCCCCGGAGGTAGCGGCTTCTTCTTTGGAGGATTTCTTGTGATCCTCCGAGGCTGGTTTGGAGTGCATTTCACGGCCCTCCGCAGCTCTGGCACATTTGTCTGCCAGGCTGAAGAGTTCCGTGACGCTGGTGATCTCTTTGATCGCCAGCTTCTCCAACATCTTCTTGTCCCGTACACCCTATCTGAATGCCACAATGACATAAGTGCTTGAGATAGAAGGGATTGTGTTGCGTACCTGAAAGAACCTCTGGATGAAGGACCGCAAAGATTCTCCCCCTTTTTGCACGACCGCAAAAAGGTCCAGTTCAGTGCCTGGTCGGGTGTATGAACTCCCGAAGTTGGCAGTGAACTGACAGCACAACTCCTCCCAACTGTTGATAGAGTTGGGTGGAAGGCTCATAAACCAGGACCTGGTGGTCCCAGTTAAGGCCACTGGAAAGTAATTGGCCATTACAGCCTCGTTTCCTCCAGCTGCCAAGATTGCAGTGGAGTATATCTGAAGGAATTCGGCGGGGTTGACAGTCCCGTCGAATTTTTCCGGCAGGTGTGGCCGGAACTTCTGTGGCCATCTAACCATGCGCAGGTGCATGGCTAGGGCTGAACAGCCTCCTCCTACTCCCTCCAGAGTAGAAAGGTCCTGAGCTTTCCGTATTTCACGAGCGCGCTCGATATGGACACAGCCATCCTGTTGGCGGTATCGGCGATCAAGCTCCGCCCGGAGGTCATGAGTCGAAAGCCTGGATATCGTATGGGTGCGTCGTGCCCCAGAGGGCAACGACGTCACCTGTTGTGACGCAAATCGTCTCCTGTTGTTGGAGACGTGCGGACCAAGTCTACCTGACAAAGTCCGCCGCTGCGACGGGGCTCGTCCCGAAGGAGGAGGACCCTGGTTGTTGAGGCGTTCGGCCGCTGCTGCAACCAAATGCTCCACATCGGCCCTCCACTGCTCCATTGCATCTCGAGATGCATCCGGGGGTGGTGGACGTTGGAGAAGAGCACGCGCTGCATGGAGCGCGTGTTCCGGGTTGTCATGACTTGCCGACGCAGTAAGTGACGCCGGCGCACCATCACGTTGCCCAGCACGATTTGCTGGAGAAGATGGTGGTGGTGGGAGCGTGGCTCCTGCTGGTGCTGAGGCTCCTGCTGGTGGCTGCCTGTTGGAGGGATTGCCCCCAACAGCCTGAGCAGCAGGTTGGCCGTTGGATGATCCAGCCGCGGAGTTCACCATTCTCGAAAATCTCAGGCGCTACTAAAGTGTTGAAGGAGTTTGTGGTTCGGTGTTGGCGCGCAGAGACTCAAGAAGGTGAATTGCGATTTAACACAGGAGACACAAGGATCTACATGGTTCGGGCCGCCTGAGCATAATACCCTACTCCACGGGTGTGTTGGTGTTGTATTCGCTTGTCACGTATGATTGCTTGTCCACCTCTGTCAAAACCCCCTGAGTGTATCGTCGGCCAGTCCTTTTATAGTACAAGGACAGGCCGTTACAAGCTAGCCTGGCCCGACATGTGGCCCTGGCGGTTACTAGTATTGATACACAATTAATTGCTGTTAAAGATTCTGTAATGGGCTCCGACAGTGTCGTTACTGGTGTTAAGATCGTCCATTTAAGCGTCATTAATATGGCATTAATGACGCTTAATCGGGTCTTGAAGTCCTTGGCTCTCCTTTGAAGATCCGGGGCTGTTACAAGGTCTTCCGGAGGTTAGAGGCTGCCAGCTCCGACGTTTGGACATGTGGCAGCTCTGGAGCTTGCTGTGGGAAGCAGGTAGCTCCGGGGCTATCTGACACGTGTCAGGTCCGGAGCTTCTCTCGGTCAGGGGTTAAGTCCGGAGGTGCCATTTCGGTACCTGGCCCGGAGCTTCCCCCTTGTGGGCGGTAGCTCCAGTTTGGCAGTACACGTGGCGACCTAGGGATTAACCATGTTGGAGAAGCAGGTCCGGTCATGTCTGACAAGTGGGCCTCCGAGGGTCTTCAATCCAAGTAGATGGCCTTCCCTCGAGATCTTTTTTAACCTTAGGGGGTGTACGGTTTTTAGGGTACCGACAGGTGTGACTACTCCCTTTCTTCTTTTCTTCAATCTTCACTTTCCCTTTGGAAAGTGTCTTCTTTCTTAGGAGCGCCTTTAGTTCTAGTGTCTCCTCATCGTCGTCCTCGAAGTCTTGAATGGCTTCGAGGAGCTTCTCCACCTTGAGGTTCTTTTCATCATCAACCTTTTCTTGGTTGTTGCTCTTGTGGATGTCCTTCATGTTCGACATGATCTTCTTCGGGCGATTAGACTCTTTTTTGAAGAACCTGCTCTGATACCAATTGAATGTGGCCTAGGGGGGGGGGGTGAATAGGCATTTTTGATGTTTGTCGGAACCTGCAACACTTAACAACCAGTTCAAAACCAGAGATGTCGGACTAGTCCGGTAAAGTGCGGACTAGTTCGGTGTGTACCGACTAGGTTGATTTATTTTGAACGATTAATTTGACTCTTTGATGTATGCAGCGGAAATATACAGTCAAATGAAGTGTTGCAAGATTATGGACTAGGGTATATCACAATTCAATCTTATATTTAATGAATCTACGTAAAGTATGCAATATTGATTGAAACCCTAGATTGTTGTGATAAATAAGAACGATGAACACCAAGCTAGACACAAGGATTTATCCTGTGGTTCGGCTCCCACAAAGGCAACCTACATCCACGTTGAGGAGTCCACAAAAGGACCGGGTTTTCTCCAACCCTACCCTCGTCGGATCGCCACGAAGGCCAATCCTCTTCCACTTATCACAAAGGGATGAATAACCAAATTCTAAAGGGGTCTTCTCACACGTTGAGAGCTCCCGTAGATTACAACACAAAATACCACCAAGAACACACTCAAAAGATTACAATGAAATCATAGGAGTGTGTTAGAGAATCAAAACAAGAGCTCAATGAGTGTTGAATGTGTCTCTCCAATGATCTAGAGTGTATCCTCAAAGTATTGATCTTTGTTGCACTTAATTTCGTGGAGAGATGTGTTTTTGAGGCTCTTGGGAGGTGTGACAGCGCTAGAGTTCAAGAGAGTATAAAGTTGGGCCGTGCACCTCTATTTATATGGGGTTTCTAAAAGTGACCGTTAGGGTTTAGAAAGATCGGACTAGTCCGTGGTGGACACCGTACTCGTCTAGTGTGCTGTGTGTAGCAAACCCTAAGTGTCCCTAAATATCGAACTAGTCCGGCTAGGAGCGGACTTGTCCGATTTCGCTTCTGGAAATCTTCGGACTAGTTCGATGGACATCGGACTTGTCCGGATAGTGAAACCCTAAGTGGTTATAGGTACAAGCCCGCACTTGGAGGACTTGTACAATTTAGGTCAGAGAGTTTTGCGGACTAGTCCGTGCCAATATCGGACTTGTCCGATTTAGTTCAGAATGAATATAGAACTAGTCCGGTGGTGATCGGACTTGTCCGGTTTTTTGTGACTTGTGAAGTGTTTCGAGGACTAGTCCGCACTGGGGAGGACTAGTCCGATTCTAGTCAGAGAGATATCGGACTAGTCCGATGGATATTGGACTTGTCCGATTTTGTGCAGAGAGTATATCGGACTAGTCTGGTGACATTCGGACTAGTCCGGTCCTGTATAACTTTGTGCAGTGTGTGTGTTTAATTGATATTGAGCTCTTGGGGTGTGTTTTCTTAACACACTTCATACACAATGATCTACTATTCTTCTTCCTTCAGCTCACTTCCACTTTGCTCCTCATTCTCCCTTCTTTTTTGCACTTTGCTTATTTTGCTATTAAAACTTGTGCTCATCTCAACAAATAGGTTAGGATCTCATTTGCTTGTCATAAATCATCCAAAACCCACAAGGGATTCCTAGATGCACTTTCACTTTGATCTTCATTGTACCCCATGAATATTTTCTTCTCCTCCAATCATTTTGTTTGTGCCTCTCAAGCACTGGTTTTGAATTCATTGGAGGGGGTACACCTACAAAATAGAACTATGTCTTGCTTCTAGGTACCCAAGCTTGCTTGGGTGCTTTGGTGTTAGTGATAAGACATTTGGGCACCCACACACAAGATTTTGGACTCTTGCGGAGTGGCCCAACATACTTGGCATAAACATGGTTAAATTCATCCTTCATAAGAACATATGAGACATTAAAGTCATGAAACATAATGTTTGGTCGATTTTTAGCTTTTTCATGAAAAGTAGGAACATGTTTGGTGTTCTTAACTTGATTTGAGCTTTCCTTGACAAAAGCAATTGATTCCTTGTTATTATTGGGGTTTCTAGCATTCCGCTTTTCACCTCGAGAATATCCAAGGCCATCCTTGATATTAGGAGCTCTAGTAACCGATTATGCACTTTGTGCGTACTTGATTTTCTCCTTATCAAAAATGCCACCTTTGGGTGAATTATTGCTTTGTGCCACTTTAGCTCATTTTTCAAGTCAAGAACCAAATTATCACAATTATAAGTTTTAAGTGGAATAGACTCAATATTTGAAGAAGGTGAGCTCTTAGAAGATTAGGAGGAAGCACTTTGCTTGAGTGATTCAACTTGTACCTTAAGGTCCTTGTTAACTTTTGTCAAGTTAAAAAGCTCATCCTTAAGTACAACATTCAAATCGTTTAGATTTGAGCAAGTTTCCTTGCTCAAAGCTAGCTCACGCTCAGGAACTTCTCTCTTTTCCTTTCCTAGCTTGAGAGCCTCTTCAACCTTAGAGTATCTCTCCTTTTGAAGGAAGAGCATATCTTCTTGTCGGTTGATAAGATCTCCCTTCTCAAATATTTCATCCGTCAAAATTTTCATTTTAGCTAATGCAATTTTACTTAAGCCTCTAAACATGTGTTCATTTTCATCACTGCTATCAAACTCATCATCAGAGTAATTAAGCGAGGGAGGTATAAGTCAAACTTTTTTCTTGCCTTCCTTAGCCATGAGGCAAGTATGATTATGAGTATCCCGTCCTCCCATGTTCGGGAAGAGTGTACACTTCTTGGTAGCTTATTGATGGCAATGGTAGCCATCTCTTCTTCTTCAACGGAGGAGGACTCGTCGTTTGAGTCCCACTCTTTGCTTATATGTGCTTGATGAGCTTGCCTCCTCTTGTTGAAGATTTTCCTCTCTCGAGGCTTCACTTCTTTCTTCTTCTTATTTTCTTCATATGGGCAATCAAATTGTAAGACCTATGTGTGCTGAATACATTGGCTTGTAGTGAATATACTTGGCTTTGATGATAAAAGTTTCGAATATCACCAAAACACCTTTTTATCAAGGTCCGAATCTAGCTCCGAGCTACAGCAAGGTCCGATGATAGGTCCGGCTTGTTTTGGGTAGCTCCGGCTACGTTAGATGCTAGGTCCGGCTTCTTGGTAAGGTCCGACCAGCTTTGGTTAGCTCCGGTGAGCTTTATCTTTAGCTCCGACTTGTCCTTGTTAGCTTCGGCATGTCTTTGTTAGCTCCGGCATGTCTTTGTTAGCTCCGGCATGTCTTTGATAGCTCCGGCATATACTTGATAGCTCCGGCATGCTTTTGCTAAGCTCCGACGTACTTTGTCCAGCTCCGGTTTTGGGTTAACTAGTTCCGACTAGTTTTGATAAGCTCCGGATCCAGGATCAACTAGTTTTGGTAAGCTCCGGCGCTAGGTTCTACTAGCTCTTGTTAGCTCCGGCTCAAGCTCCGGGTTGCTCTGGCAAGGTCCGGAACTTGACTGCAGTGCTTCTGCTTTGCATTTGCAATGTCTCGTACTTGCTTTACTTGATTGGAAAGATTGCTTAGTTTTCATTTGCTAAGTTTTTGGTGCGTTTTGGATGATACGGTTGATATCGTTTCTACTGTGGTTTTGCAACATGCTTATGTGAGGTTCTCACGTAAGGTGTTGTGTTCGGAACTAACGTGAGTCGAGTCGAGGACTTGGGCTCGTATAGATTGGTTGTTTGTTCATGTGCAGGTGTTGCTTGAGTTCAAGTCATGGCTGGTGACAGGATCCATTGGACTAGTCTCAGGAGGAGATGAGGTTCCAACAACCAAGTTCGGGAGGAACTGTGGTTGAGCGGGTCAGGAGGTCGCGCAGGATGATTGAATCAAGGGCAGTGCATATGAAGGTCGAAGGAAGGTGTTCGCACGTATGCATGAGGTGCATGACGTGGCAATATGCTTCTAGTGACGGATTATGGAAGGAAGATCTGATCGGAAGGATCGGATCGTATCGGTTGAAGACTTTGGCTGCGGCAGAGTCGGTTATGGCTCGGTATGGGAAATATCGAGTTGGTTATGTTAGGATTTCGTGTGTGTCACGAAATTGAGTTGTTTAGGAATGTGGGAAACGTTCCTAAGGTGTTTGGAAGTCTTAAGATTGCTTCTATCTGCGTATAGAAGAATCTTGAGCAGTTATGGAAAGTTCCGATTGTGATCGGATAAGGATTGGAGTCCTAGTTGAGATTGGGATGGCCTAAGGGCTGGTTATATAAGCAAGGGAAGGCCAAAGCTCGTCAGAGACGACTTTGGGGCTGTTCCTCTTGTGTTCTATTGAATAAAATTCATAGTTTGAAGGAACTTTTGTGCCTTGTTCGTCCGACTTGTTCCAGACAAGTTTTACTCGTCGAGTTTCTGGACAGCACTACCTTTCGTCGGTGGTTTTATCATAACTCGAGTTTTACTGATCCAATTGACGTGATTCTTTTTGGGTTGTCTTCACAACTTGATTGTCTACCATCTGTCAAAATTTCACTGTCATTGTATTTGTGGTTTTTGATCTACACGAGTTTCTTTGCAGCATTCCAGAAACTGTTTTTCTCGGGTAGGTCAGATTGACCAGTGTTTGATCTTTTGATCATAACTTGAGTTTTTCTCGACGGATTTTAGTGATTCCTTTTGTGTTGTCTTAGTGAATTGATTCTATCTGATATCTATCACTTTTGTCACGGTGAAACACGTTTAGATTAGTCTCATACACGATTTCTTTAACAGATCGTTTATCTACCGAAGGGATTAGGGTTTTATTGTTTCCGCTGCGTAAGATTTTTAAATCTACCATTCACCCCCCCCTCTGGTAGCTTTTCACGTGCTCTTCGATCCTACAATTGGTATCAGAGCCACGGTGCTCTAATCTTTGTGATTTGCACGTGTTTTTGACTAATCATCATGGAGAAGTACTCCGTCAAACCTTGTGTGTTTGCTGGTATTGATTTTCAGGTTTGGAAGGCACGCATGGAGGCTTTTATCCAGGCACAAGGCTTTGCAATATGGGAGAAGGTGTATAAGCCTTATGAAGTGCCACCCAATGATCAAGTCACGGCCACGAACCTCCGGGACGTCGACAACAACAACAAAGCCCGAAACTTGATCATCCAAGGACTCACTCAAAGCGACTTTGATTGTGTCGCGCACCTCCGATCAGCATACGACGTTTGGAGAGCTCTCTGTGATTATCATGAAGGCTCCAACACAATCAAGGAGGTAAAACAAGATATGTTCAAGAAAGAATATATGCGTTTTGAGATGCAACCAGGTGAGTCGATCGATGACCTCTTTGCTCGTTTCAATAAAATTCTCAGCAACTTACGTAGTGTCAATGTAAATTTTTCTGATGCTGAGAATGCTAGACAACTTCTTAGTGCATTAGACATGACAGTTTGGGAGATGAAAGTAACATCTATTCGTGAATCAACTGTCATGAGTTCTCTTACATTAGATGTACTTTATTCTAAACTAAAACTCATGAAATTGACATCCTAGCACGTAAGAACCCAAACAAGTCTATTGCATTTGTCTCACAACGTGATATGTCTAGCTCCGGCCAATCATCATCCTGCAATACTCTTGCCTTGTTGTCCTCACTAACCCTGGAGCAGATCGAAGAAATTCCAGAAGAGGAGTTGGCACTCATCTCTACTAGATTCTCAAAAGCATTGCAAAATGTGAGAACTAGAAGGAGAGGAAGCTCCGGACCTCAACGCTATTTTGAATGTGGTAAAATAGGACACTTTCGTACAGAATGCCCTAACCTTTCAGGTCCGACCACCCGGGAAGAAAAACAAAGCAAGATCCGGACCTCCTCTGGAAATTCCAACAAGAAGAAGAAAGGTACCATAGGACGCAAGATGATCAACAGCTTCATCACCGCGCTTCAAGAGCTCAGTTCAAGTGATGTAGACTTTAAAAGTGATGAAGATAATGATGATCTGGCCAACTTATGCTTCATGGCGGGCAAAGCAAGATCAAGATCAAGTCAGGAGGAAGCAAAACACAACAGTGACGATGATGAGGTATGTTCTACCTGCAATGAAATGTGTGATGCTATTTCTCGTGCAACTATTATTGTCAAGAAAAAGGACAAAAAGCTTAGGGATAGTGCTGCTAAAATTGAATCACTAGAATCTGAAATTAACCGTTTAAAAACTTTGATTCCTAGTGATGATGCATGTCCCTCATGTGACTTAATCTATGAACAATTGTCCACATTAAGAAGTGCACACTCCTCCACTCAAGATAAACTTGATGAAGAAATTAAAAAGAACAAAGAGCTTGCTGCACTTAATGATAAAAACTTGAAAGATGCTAGCTGTTCTACAATTGACTTGCATTGTTCTGCATGTGAAAATCTTGATAAGAAACTGCAAGATGCTATGAATGAAATTTCTATGTTGAACAATGCTTTACGTTCTCATGAAGTTAAATTTTGTTCCAATTGCAAACTAAAAGGAAAAACTTCATGTGAAAACTGCCTAGACTTGTCCAAGAAACTTGATGACATGAATAGGACACTAGGTCGGTTTTGTAATGGGGATAAGAATCTAAACTTGCTGCTGAATTCTTCCAAGTCTAGCAAAGATAAAACTGGTTTAGGTTTTGATTCTCATGTTCATGCTAAGGCACATCCACCTAAAATTGTAAGGTCATTAGGAAGTGGTTTGATTCAAACAGTTCCTAAACAAAAAGAAGTGGTTTTCAAATCTGCAGGAGTGTTGCCTCATTCGGTTTCAAATAAAAATATTGCTTGCTCATCTAGACATGAACACAAAGTTAAATTTCATTGTACCTTATGTGGTAGAGATGGTCATGTCATAGATTTTTGTTATAGACTAGCTAAACAACAGAAAAATGAAAGAAAAATTGCTAGATCTTATAACTTTCATGTAATTAGAAAAACACAACCTGCTTTAGTGAGTCAGAAATTTGAGAAGGTAGCTTCCAGACCTTCTGGTAAGAAATCCGCAAAAGCAGCTCCGATAGTTCCGATAGCTCCAAGAGCTACCGGATCTTCTGTTGTTCCCTCATGAGCTTCAGTTTTTGCCTCCGGACCTTCTGCTTTTACCTCCGGAGCTACCGGTTTTCACTCTAAACAAGTAACAACTTCTAAATCAACTGTTAAGAAAAGAAAACCTCAATCTTTGACTCATAAACCTGCTGTTTTATCTCAGCATTCGCGTGTTTTTCCTGGTGCACGTCGCGTGACTCAGTACTGGATTCCTAAATGCCTTTTGACTAACTCCAGTATTGAGTCATCGGCATATTGTGCTTCTATGTAGGTTACACGCTTGAGGAAGGAGAATATTTGGATTGTGGATTCAGGTTGCTCACACCACATGACCGGTAACAAAGATTGGTTCTCCTCCCTCACCTTTGTGTCACGTGTAGAGAATGTTACTTTTGCCGATAATTCTTCAACTCCTATAATTGCTAAGGGTTCGGTTAGAGTAAATGATCACTACACTTTGAAGGATGTGGCACTTGTCAAAAATTTGAAATATAACTTGCTTTCTGTTTCACAATTGCTAGATGAAAATCTAGAAATTACTTTCAATAAAAACTGCTGCAAAGTTGTAGATTCAAATAGTGAGCTTATTTTTAACATGTCTCGGTTTGGAAGAGTTTTTAGAGCTGATTTTGATATGTCTTCTTCTAAGCATAGGTGTCTAGTTGCTAATGATTCAAAGGACTTATATTTTTGGCATCGTAGACTTGGTCACGTAGGCTTTGATCACCTAACGCGTGTTAGTGCTCTTGATCGCATACGTGGGCTGCCTAAGCTTAAAGGGGACAAAGAAATTGTGTGCTCTTCTTGTAGACATGCTAAGATGGTTGCAGGTTCACATACTCCTCTCACAATGATCATGACAACTGAACCATGTCAACTTTTGCATCTTGACACCGTAGGACCTTCACGTGTTCAATCCTTCGGAGGTAAATGGTATGCTCTTGTTATTGTTGATGATTATTCTAGATATTCTTGGGTGTATTTTATGGCGTCTAAGAATGAAGTCTTTAGTCACTTTAGAACTTTATTTCTTAGATTATCAATTGATCACCCAGGATCATTAAAAGCAATTAGAAGTGATAATGGAACTGAATTTAAAAATCAATTCTTTGATCACTTTTGTGCTGAAAATAGAATAGATCATCAATTTTCTTCACCATATGTACCTCAACAAAACGGTGTTGTAGAAAGAAAGAACAGAACCCTAGTTGAGATGGCTAGGACTATGCTTGATGAATATCAAACCCCTAGGAAATTTTGGGCTGATGCATTAGCAACCGCTTGTTATGTCTCAAATCGTGTTTTCTTGCGTGCTAAGCTAGGTAAAACACCATATGAGCTCCGGTTTGGACATAGGCCTAGTGTTACACACTTTCGGGTCTTTGGTTGCAAATGCTTTGTTAAGAAACATGGTAATCTTGATAAATTTGAACCTAGATCCAATGATGGCATGTTTCTTGGTTATCCATCTCATACTAGAGGCTACCGTGTGCTTTTACTTGATACTAACAAAATTGTGGAGACTTGTGAAGTGTCTTTTGATGAAGCTAGCCCAGGTACTAGCTCCGGTGTTGCAGGACCAGATTCATATTCTCAGGGGGAGGGTATTTTCGAAGATGAAGAAGAGCCGGTGATACTGCCTGGTAGTTCCGAAGTTGACACGTGTCCAGCTCCGGACCTTGAACAAGCTCCGGCTGTCACCTCTGCTGGTCCTGATCGTCCACAAATCACAAGCTCATCAATCTACAATGAACCTAATGAAAAAGAAGCTTGTGAGACATCTGTTCCCCTACGTTTTTACAAAGATCATCCCCCACAACAGATGATTGGAAGCTTGCATGAACGAGTCACACGGTCCAGGTTTTGCGATCCAAACTCTCATGCTCATTCTGCTTTTGTTGCTTCTTTTGAACCCAAAGATATATCACACGCACTCACTAATGAATCTTGGATTATTGCCATGCAAGAAGAGTTAGAAAATTTTGAAAGAAATAATGTTTGGAAACTTGTACCTCCACCTCAAGGCCACACTTTAATTGGAACTAAATGGGTATATAAAAATAAACAAAGTGAGGATGGGGTTGTGATTAGGAATAAGGCTAGGTTGGTTGCTCAAGGTTTCACTCAAGTTGAAGGTCTAGATTTTGATGAAACTTTTGCTCCTGTCGCTAGATTAGAAGCCATAAGAATTTTGTTAGCTTTCGCAGCATCTAAAGGTTTTAAGCTATATCAAATGGATGTTAAAAGTGCTTTTCTTAATGGCTACATAGATGAGGAGGTTTATGTCAAACAACCACCAGGTTTTGAAAATCCAGATTTTCCTAATCATGTTTACAAACTGTCCAAAGCCTTATATGGTCTCAAACAAGCCCCTAGAGCATGGTATGATAGGTTAAAAACATTCTTACTTGAAAAGGGGTTTACAATGGGAAAGGTTGATAAAACTCTTTTTGTGCTTAATCATGGAAATGACTCATTATTCGTTCAAGTGTATGTGGATGATATTATCTTTGATTGTGCTTCTCATGATCTTGTGTCCAAGTTTTCAGCAATGATGAGTTCCGAATTTGAAATGAGTATGATGGGTGAACTCACTTACTTTTTGGGGCTGCAAATCAAGCAAACCAAGGAGGGTACCTTTGTGCATCAAACAAAGTATACCAAAGATCTCCTAAGGCGCTTCAACATGGACAAAAGCAAGCCTCTTCGGACACCAATGGGAACAGCAACAACACTTGAACTTGATGAAGATGGTGAATCCGTGGATCAAAAAGATTATAGAAGTATGATCGGATCACTTTTGTACCTTATGGTATCAAGACCGGACATACAATTCAGCGTATGTCTTTGTGCACGGTTTCAAGCTTCCCCACGTGTTTCACATCGTCAAGCCGTCAAAAGGATTTTCAGGTACTTACATGGAACTCAAGAATTTGGCATTTTTCTTCCTTCTTCCTCAATCGTTTCTTTGAAAGCTTTTTCGGATGCTGATTTTGGGGGTTGTAGGATTGATAGGAAAAGTACTTCCGGTGCTTGTCATTTTCTTGGTAATTCTCTTGTTGCTTGGTCCTCTAGAAAACAAAGTTCAGTTGCACAATCCACAGCCGAATCTGAGTATGTAGCTGCTGCTAGTGCTTGTTCACAAATTCTTTGGATTGTTCAAACACTTAAGGACTATGGGGTTGATCTAGATAGTGTTCCACTGTTCTGTGATAACACTAGTGCTATTTGCATTGCTAAAAACCCCGTGCAACATTCTAGAACTAAGCACATTGACATTAGGTATCACTTTCTCTGTGATAATGTTGAAAAAGGAAACATTGTGCTTCACCATGTAGATACCGAACAACAATTGGCTGACATTTTTACAAAACCTTTGGATTTCACTCGTTTTTGTTACATTCGTAGTGAAATAGGGGTTATGCATCCTCATGGCTTAAATTGAGGGGGAGTTTTTGAAACTTAGGAAGTCTATGTGTGAATCTGAAATTAAAATAATATGAGCATATTATTTCATACATATATGACTTTGTGATTCCTTTTACATGCTGAAAGTTCTTACTACATTACTCGTGTTATACTTTTTGTAGTTTTTGCCATGTCTAGTAATTGGAATAATTACTTACACTAAATCTGGTCATGGTCGAACTTTCTTGCTTTTTTGAACTTGTTGCATGCTCACAAATGCTTTTAATCATTAAGAATTTATCAAGTAATCAACTCACATATTGAGTTTTTATGAACAAATATAAATTGAGAAAAGATCAAGAGAATATGCATGCATCGCACTTCTTCTTTCGAGATGGCTTGTCATTGCACTTAGATATGAACTTGGAAGAAGTTGTGTATGACTAAAACCATGTCCTTAAGCTTCTGATTGTCAAATGACATAGGCTTGGCTTGGTTGGTTAGAATAAGGCAGATGAGCATATAATCTCTTGCAAATATCATATTATCTAAATTTATGCTTTGAGAAATAATAAAATGCAGCAACAAATGTCATGCTTTCAGGTTTTGAAATAGTTGAGTTTGCGAGATCATGACCTGCTAAAATTGAAAATCACACTTGCTTTCTAGCATGGCTTACACTACATTATGTATCTCATTGATGTGATAGTATAAGTTACTTGATAGTATGACTTGGGTGAGCTTTGTTTATATGTATATGTTATAATATGCTCATAACAACTAAAGAAGGAGAGATAATTTGTTTATATCTCATAACAATTAAAATTTCTCTTTTACCTTGCTGAATACATTGTCAAAGGGGGAGAGATTAATCACACATTCAAAAAGGAAGAGATAAGCATGAAGAGAATATGTGCATAAGGAAAGTTAATAAAGGGGGAGAGATAATATGGGATTTTTTTTCCTTCTCATTTTATTTTTTATTTAAACAAAAAGGGGAGAAATTGTTTTCAAAACTTTTATTTGAACAAGCCAATGTTCGGAATTTTAAATGGTGTTGCCAATGCATTCATCAAGGGGGAGATTGTAAGACCTATGTGTGCTGAATACATTGGCTTGTAGTGAATATACTTGGCTTTGATGATAAAAGTTTCGAATATCACCAAAACACCTTTTTATCAAGGTCCGAATCTAGCTCCGAGCTACAGCAAGGTCCGACGATAGGTCCGGCTTGTTTTGGGTAGCTCCGGCTACGTTAGATGCTAGGTCCGGCTTCTTGGTAAGGTCCGACCAGCTTTGGTTAGCTCCGGTGAGCTTTATCTTTAGCTCCGACATGTCCTTGTTAGCTCCGGCATGTCTTTGTTAGCTCCGGCATGTCTTTGTTAGCTCCGGCATGTCTTTGATAGCTTCGGCATATACTTGATAGCTCCGGCATGCTTTTGCTAAGCTCCGACGTACTTTGTCTAGCTCCGGTTTTGGGTTAACTAGTTCCGACTAGTTTTGATAAGCTCCGGATCCAGGATCAACTAGTTTTGGTAAGCTCCGGCGCTAGGTTCTACTAGCTCTTGTTAGCTCCGGCCCAAGCTCCGGGTTGCTCTGGCAAGGTCCGGAACTTGACCGCAGTGCTTCTGCTTTGCATTTGCAATGTCTCGTACTTGCTTTACTTGATTGGAAAGATTGCTTAGTTTTCATTTGCTAAGTTTTTGGTGCGTTTTGGATGATACGGTTGATATCGTTTCTACTGTGGTTTTGCAACATGCTTATGTGAGGTTCTCACGTAAGGTGTTGTGTTCGGAACTAACATGAGTCAAGTCGAGGACTTGGGCTCGTATAGATTGGTTGTTTGTTCATGTGCAGGTGTTGCTTGAGTTCAAGTCATGGCTGGTGACAAGATCCATTGGACTAGTCTCAGGAGGAGATGAGGTTCCAACAACCAAGTTCGGGAGGAACTGTGGTTGAGCGGGTCAGGAGGTCGCGCAGGATGATTGAATCAAGGGCAGTGCATATGAAGGTCGAAGGAAGGTGTTCGCACGTATGCATGAGGTGCATGACGTGGCAATATGCTTCTAGAGACGGATTATGGAAGGAAGATCTGATCGGAAGGATCGGATCGTATCGGTTGAAGACTTTGGCTGCGGCAGAGTCGGTTATGGCTCGGTATGGGAAATATCGAGTTGGTTATGTTAGGATTTCGTGTGTGTCACGAAATTGAGTTGTTTAGGAATGTGGGAAACGTTCCTAAGGTGTTTGGAAGTCTTAAGATTGCTTCTATCTGCGTATAGAAGAATCTTGAGCAGTTATGGAAAGTTCCGATTGTGATCGGATAAGGATTGGAGTCCTAGTTGAGATTGGGATGGCCTAAGGGCTGGTTATATAAGCAAGGGAAGGCCAAAGCTCGTCAGAGACGACTTTGGGGATGTTCCTCTTGTGTTCTATTGAATAAAATTCATAGTTTGAAGGAACTTTTGTGCCTTGTTCGTCCGACTTGTTCCAGACAAGTTTTACTCGTCGAGTTTCTGGACAGCACTACCTTTCGTCGGTGGTTTTATCATAACTCGAGTTTTACTGATCCAATTGACGTTATTCTTTTTGGGTTGTCTTCGCAACTTGATTGTCTACCATCTGTCAAAATTTCACTGTCATTGGATTTGTGGTTTTTGATCTACACGAGTTTCTTTGCAGCATTCCAGAAACTGTTTTTCTCGGGTAGGTCAGATTGACCAGTGTTTGATCTTTTGATCATAACTTGAGTTTTTCTCGACGGATTTTAGTGATTCCTTTTGTGTTGTCTTCGTGAATTGATTCTCTCTGATATCTATCACTTTTGTCACGGTGAAACACGTTTAGATTAGTCTCATACACGATTTCTTTAACAGATCGTTTTTCTACCGAAGGGATTAGGGTTTTATTGTTTCCGCTGCGTAAGATTTTTAAATCTACCATTCACCCCCCCCTCTGGTAGCTTTTCACGTGCTCTTCGATCCTACACAAATATGAAGTTCCCATATTCACTACAGTTATAGCATGAGCATCTATATATGGACTTGTCATTTTCTTTGTTCTTATCATCACTGGAATTTTTGTCTTTTCTCCTTCTCATCATCATCCTCTTAAATTTCTTAATGAAGAGGACCATTTCTTCTTCATCCACGTCGGTGCTCATGTCGTCGCTATCTTCATCTTCTTGCACCTTGTGGACTTTCCTGTTATTTGGTTTGTTGGCCACCTTGAGAGCCAACCCCTTATTCCTTGATGAAGTCAGCTCGGCAAGGTCCTTCACATATTTGGCTTCCTTTTCCATCATCTCGTGGTTGATGATTTTGCCCAATAGTTTGCCCAGAGTCATTTTATGGAACCCTATACTTTCTCGGATCATTGAGCATAGAGAGACATTCCTTGGCATAAATGCTCGAATCATCCTTTTGATCACCTCATGGTCAGTCCACTTCTTGCTTCCATCAGCACAAATCTTGTTGATAAGCGCCTTCATTCGATTGTACATCTCTTGAGGTGACTCGCCCTCCTCAATGGAAAATCTTCCCAATTCTTTATCAAGCATTTCAATTTTTGCTTCACGAACTGAGCAATTTCCTTCATGGGTAGTCTTCAGTGTATCCCATATTTCTTTGGCACTCTCCAGTCCATTAATCTTGGTAAACTCTTCTCTGCTCAACGAAGAAGTGATCACTACGATGGCTTGTGCGTTGCGGTGAATCTCTTGCTCTTACTCCAGAGTGAGTTCATCGTCGGTGTCCGGGATATCTACACCTGTACACACAACATGCCAAAGACTGGGGTTTAAGGAGATAAGATGCATTTTCATATTATACTTCCACATGGTATAATCATTTCCCTCGAAATGTGGAGGTCTCCCCATAGGAATTGAAAGATATTTATAGAATTAAAATGATCATAATTATAAGGATATCGGGAGTAGTCTTGACGACCACTCCTCGTCGGCTCCTCGTCTTCTTCCTTGCCCTTTTTGCTTAGGAGTTTCTTCCTTAGAAGTGCCTTGAGTTGACGCACTTCTTCATCATCATGTTTGTTCTCCTTGAGTATATCGAATGCCTTTGTGTCATGTTCACATCTTCGTTGTTGGGCACCTTTGGGATCTCATTGTTATTCTCTAAGGCCATTTGATCTCTCCAAGAGGTGAGTCTCGTAGATGGAGAGCCTTCTCTGATACCAATTGAATGTGCCCTAAGGGGGGTGAATAAGCTTTCGAAATTTTTCCTGAAACACTTAGCAAAATTGTTAAAACCAGGAAGGTCGGACTAGTTTGGTGTGTATAAGCACAACTGTCAAATTGAGATCTCTTATATGTTTCCTTTGAATCTTTTGCATCGGAATGTAGTAAACTGTACTAACAACTATAGCAAGTGTTAATAGTAAATGATTTGCACGTGGAATACAAGGTTAACACAAGTTATAAATATGATCAAGTCTATGCCCTAGATAGTTATGATAATGAAAAGTATAAATCTAGAGCACACGAGACAAACGATTATTACCGAGGTTCGATCTCACCAAAGAGATCTACTCCTCGTTGAGGAAGCTGTAACACCCTAATTTTCATGAATCATGCATTGCATACATTCATATACATGTATAACATTAATCCACATAAAAAACTTTAAAACGAATTTAGAGCAAAAACGCACTTAAGAATTCTGAGAAGTGCGGACTAGTCCGGTTTTCAGGCGGACAAGTCCGATTTCTCTCTGGCCTCCATCGGACTAGTCTGTTTTTGTTGCGGACTAGTCTATTTTTGCCTCTAAATAGTTTCAGACTTGTCCGGTCCATTGCGGACTAGTCCAGTGTACCAATTCCTTGGAAATTTTGCTAGGTCCATGGACTTGTCCGGACTTGTCCGGTATTCCAGCGGACTTGTCCGTTTTTCCTCTGACTAAAATCGGAAGTGTCTAGTTTTGGCCAGACTTGTCTGTTTTTCCTCTGATCAAGTTCAGACTTGACTGATTTAGTTCGGACTTGTCCGATATCTCTCTGTCTAACTTTGGACTAGTTCGGTCCTTTTGCGGACTTGTCCGATAAATCGTGACTCTGAGTTGATCTTCTGTTTCACGACTTGTTTTTGGGTTTTACATTAAGTGGGCCTAAGGACGTCATGTCTAACTCTTTTTGGAGCCCATGTGGGACCCCAAACCAGCCTCTACCCATCTCAAACTCGAATTCATTGAAACCCTAGCCTCCACCTCTATATAAACAACCCCACGTCTCCACTTTATATCCTTTTGCCTCAATTGAAAGTCTACAAACCCTAGATCGTGGAGAGCCGCCATCAAGGAAGGAGAAGGAGATCCCGAGCAAGAAGAAGAAGGGGAGGAAATGAAAGAAGATCAAGATTTCTATCAAGGTTGCGTTCTTCATCAACGATTCTCCTTCAAGTTCTTCATCAACCCTAGATCGTCAAGATCCAAGTGTTGCCTCCAAAACCTTTGATCCATTGGAGTCCTAAACACCTGGTATACCTTCTACTTCCTTTTTCTCACGTGAATTCAACCCTGTTTCTCCAAATTCACGTCGATCTAGAAAACCCTAGTTCGCTGTTTCCGCGACGGACGAACTAGTCTGGTCCCCTGCAGACTTGTCCGATTTATCGATCAGTTTCCTGTGGAATTAAATCTAAATTAGTTTGAATCAATTCCACACCTATTCAAACTTGTTAAAAGCTATTAGAACTAGTTGGTAAACATCATTAACAACTCATTAACTAGTTTTGCTTCACATTTGCATCAATCATGCATGCCATGTCATATTCAGTAATATATGTGCACTTGTTGATTGTGTTTCTTGTCTTGTATGTTTATTGCGCGGTTTAGACGGATTTGCACTAGAGAGTGCTGCGGAGGATCTCCAGCACCAGGAGTTTGAAGTGTTTGATTCCAATCAAGTCCAAGAGCAAGGCAAGTGTCCTTGAACATATTGATCCTGTTCTAAAATAAATGTTTTGATTTTAAAACTGCATGCTTGTGTCAATTTGATGGGAATCCTATGATAGGAAGTTTACTAGATTTGTTAACCACCCTTGTTGCCGAGATACATGGTAGAGAGTCGGGAAGGGTTTGTACCTTTTTTCTCCGCTATAACTAATTGGGATGGGAAAACAACCAAATGGCTTAATTGTGAATTAATGAAGTTATGGATGATGAGAATTGTTGAATATGGTTAATTGGTAACATGGTACTTGGGAGATCTAAGCAAGCATGGTTTGTGGATTGGGTTGGATGATATGGAGGTTTGCTTGACTTGGATCTAAGGACCTGTTCATGCGAGAATAAGCCAGGACAATATTGCCACCACGAGGCCAAGTATGGGTGTGGCGTGGCTGATTAATTAGGGTATTGCTAGTATTGCATGGATCATTTGGTGCACCATGGAAGAAGAGTCGGATTGGGTTTGGATATGGCTGGCGGGACTCCCTGGGATCCGAATGGCACAAGAGGGGGCCCTTGGTTGAAGATGTGCTCAGTTGGAGGCATCGCCACCAGTGAAACTTCAATGGGTCCGTACATGCTAGTAGTCCCTTTGTAAAGGCTATTTTGTGATCTCTTGGCCATACACCTATGGTAGTGTTTTGGCATAATGGAGGTTTCCTTTAGTCGCCGACGGGTGACGAAATCACAAACATTTGGGTAAAGTGGTACAAACTCTGCAGAATATTAAAAATATCATGATAGTCGTGCTCCCGGTTATGAGCACCTGACAACTTCCATGATTAGAGGAAATTGGGATTTGCGATGGTTATGGCATGGGACTGGTTATGGCTGGTTATGGATTAAATTCTGGTATTGGATATGATTAATGGTAATGGTGAAATCTGGTATAATGGATGATGGATATGGAATATGGACCGGTACTATGTTATTAGTAATGGTTTGTGATGGGTTTACTTCACATACATATAATATATTGCTTTATCAAATGTTTTAATGTACTTTTTAGCACACTAGAAAACCCTAATTTGTTCGAGTGAACCGGACTAGTCCGTTGAGGACCGGACTAGTCCTTTTTTTGTCCAGAAAGGTAATCAGTCTAGTCCTCGCAACCACTAGACTAGTCCTCTTTTGGAACTGTGAGAAAATGGACTAGTCCGTTATGAAAACGGACTAGTCCTATTATTGGTACTATAATAGTAACGGACTAGTCCTTTCTGTGGACGGACTAGTCCGTTGTTCCTGCAACTTTAATTATGTTGTAGCCCTAATTCTTTCCGCAACGACTTGAGCCCTTGGGGGTGTGTTTCACACACACACCCTACACATTTAGGACTACTTTTGCATGACTGTGGCCTAGAGGGGGGTGAATAGCCCTTTAAAATTTCCTGCACACTTAATAGAGTCGTCAAAAACTTGTTTGACCGGACTAGTCCAGTTGTGTGGGCGGACTAGTCCGGTGTGCTGAAATATGTGAATTGATTAAGTGTTATTTGGGAAACTAGATTTTTTTAGCAGCGGAAATGAGAACAATAGATTATTTGATTTAAGATTATTGTATGAATGCACGTGAAGACTTATAAGCAACTTAAATTGTTGTTTAGCAATCAAGTGATCTAGTGAACAAAAAATAAAGTAAATGAGGCACAAGAGACACGAATTTTTACTGAGGTTCGATGTCACCATGATATCTACCTCCTCGTTGAGGAAGCTCACACAGAGCTGGGTCTCCAACCCTTTCCCTCTTCAAGTCACCAAGAAGGCTGACTTGATTCCACTAGCACGGGTAATCACCAAGTTTATGGGGCAACCTCACACGTTGAGGGCTCCCACGAGAATTACAACAAAAGGAGTGATCAAATAAACTTGAAAGTATTACAATACAGAGTATGAGTGTAGAATGATCAAAACCCAAGAGCTCGCAACGAAGGAACGACGATCTCCCAATACCGAATCCAAGTGTTCAATTGATTTTTCTCTTTTTGCACTTTAGATGTGTGGGGAGATGTGTTTTGGGCTCTTGGGACAAGGTGGCGGCACTAGGGTTTGTGTTTTCAGCAGTATTCGACGTGTGTCCTCTGTGGAAGGACGTGAATTCTCTATTTATAGGGTTTCCAAAAAGTTACCGTTAAAAAACCCTAATACCAGACTAGTCCAGTGCAAGTCCGGACTTGTCCAGTCATAGTGTAACTCGAAGTCTAGAAAGTCTGGCGGACTAGTCTGGTTGGAGAACGGACTAGTCTAGCCTTTTGTGAAAATAGACTCCAGAAAGTTCGACGGACTAGTCCGGTGGACACACGGACTAGTACGGTCTCCAGAGATGGGAGATTCTAGAAAGTTTGGCAGACTAGTACGGTCCATGATCGGACTAGTCCGGTGCTGTGTGAAGGTGGACTACAAAAAGTTCGGCGGACTAGTCCGGTCCATGATCGGACTAGTCCTGTGTATTGTGAAAGTTAGGTTAATTTTAAAACCCTTACCCCTGCGCAAAGTCGTGAGCTCTTGGAGTGTGTCTTCCATACACACCCTATACATTTAAAATATAATTTGTTCTTCCAAAATCCATCAAAGTATTATTCTTTGAACACCACTCCATTTTTCACCTTTTTGTGTGCACCGAGCTATTTCATTTTGTTTGTCCTGCAACCATCTCAATAGTTTCGTTTGGATCTCATATGTTCGTCATCAATTATCCAAAACCCATAAGGGATATCCTAGATGCACTTACAATCTCTCCCTTTTTGGTGATTGATGACAACCATTTGAGATGTCACAATTGAGAATATAACTTAGATTTTCATAAGGTGTGCACATATGAGAATAATGATTAATTCACAAAAGGCTTCTCACATATGCACACACCTTATGGTGGGGTGCCTAACAGGTGTGTGATCAACAAAATGTGAAGAACCAAAGATAAACAGTAATGAACATAGAAGTAAACATTAGAGCAACAATAAGCATCACACATAGGAAAAGAAATAGTGCATTACAAAGTTTTAAAAATAGGTACATGTCCTCGATCACAAAAGCATAATAACTACTACTAGAGATAGTCTCAAACTAGTCTCAATCTCTCCCCCTTTGGCATCAAGGCACCAAAAAGGGAAAAATTGAGGGGAATCACTCATCATCGCTGCTCTCTCCTTCGGTTTCAGTCCTGTCTTCATCTTCATCATCATTGTCATTCACCGGGGCAGGATCTTCCTCAGAGTCCTCGAAGGCGGGCGGTGATCCAACCGGATCAATATCAAGCTTGTCACAGATAGCTTTGATGTTGGCATTTACATATTGTTGATGTTTCTTCCTTGCCACTTTCTCTCTACGCCGCCTGTCTTTGATCTTGCGGCAGTAGGAAAAAATGTAGGAGAGCATTTTGAGGATGCGACCGGAGGGTTCATGGACAGGAGAAGAGCCAGGAGGAGCAACTGCATCATGCGATTATTTAGACCTCCTCTCCGTTGCGGTGGAGGAAGGAGCAGTTAGAGCTGAGGGAAGAGTGTACTCAGTAGGATTTTGTGGCTTCAACCCTGTATGGTGAACATCCTTGACAAACTCAAGTCCGGTCACTTTCTCAATCATGTATATGATGTACGCGGCATACCTGCAAGATCTATTGGGAGTGATTGATATGTTCACAATGTCATTGTAGATGTACTCAAAGACATTGAACGGTCTCCTTCCACCAATGACCTTCATTAGGGTCCTCAAGGTTCCTTGGATAGTCCCCGCATCTCCTTCTTTCAGGGCTATTGTCTTCCTCAAGATTCTGTTGAGGACCACAAAGAAGGGCTTCAGGTATTTGATGGTGGGAGGGACATATCCTTGTGTCAGAAAAGAACTTAAGCTCATCATTCTCCAAGGATTTCAGATTGTGGATGACAAGATCATGATCCAGAGTGTGTTCAAGGTGAAGGATCCTTGCAAATTCATCATAAGTGACACTATACTTCGAACCATGAGTCATCCAGGTAAGACTGTCTCCATCACCACGAGCAAAGTAGAGGGTAGAGTAAAATTGGGTTATGACCTCATTGTTCTAGTCATACTCAAAGGCGAGCAAATCCTTCAAACTTGCCTCTCCAAGGCCTCAACCACCACACGAAAAGCAGGATACCTCTTCGACTGCAGGTACCCCACATTCACCCATTGGCTCTCCACTACGGGATTCTTCATTTTCATGTACACGTGCTCTTAGTAGTTGGCATGGAAGTTGCTCCAGAATCTTGGGTCTGAGCATTGTTTAGGCTGATTATACACATCAATCTTCCTGAAGTTATCAGCTAGCTCACCCCCTCACCCAGTGTAACCCTCACTAGAAGGCTGCATGTTGCGATGACTGGGGTTTTTCATCTTCAAGGGCCCAATGGGACCACTAGCAAGTCCCTTCCCTTTATTGAGAACCCTTCTTGGCCCTGATGAGCTCTCAGCAGCTTTTCCTTGAGCCTTTTTGACAACAACCTTCCTCTTCTTAGGCAGATTGTCGTCAGAGGGTGGAGAGTGGACATTGGCATCATGTCTTTTCTTCATGTATCTCTCCTTGGCTCTCCTCGCTCTTTCGCGTTGAACTTCTTCATCAATGTGGAAAGAGCTATCATCTGAGTCAGAAGACATCGTGCCTGATAAGGAGTTCATGGATTAGATAAGAATGAACCAAGAATTGAAGGGATTGTAGGGATTTAGATGTCAAAGATCGGACTTGTCTGGTTTCAGAGTGCGGACTTGTCTGGTGTACCGGACTTGTCCGCACCTGAGAGCCAGACTAGTCCGGCCTGGCATAAGAACCCTAACAAATCCTTTGAATCAAAACTCCTATCTAGAGATACAAAAGGGTAGGGAAGTGGTAGGAATGCATCTCTGAAGCTAATGTACAACCTTGGAATCAAGTGAAATGAGCTAGAACGAGAAAAGTGGAGAGTTTGGTTTTAGGGTGAAATTTACTGAGATTTGAAGATTCGCGTTGAAGGAGCAAGAATCTATCCGAATGAGTCCGGGGGGGGGGGGGGGGGATCAACTCGTCGAGGAGAGGATTTCCCATGGAGAAAACTTAGTTTTTGAGGGTTCAACTTGAAGATCTCTTTGGGGGCTAGGGTTTAGGAGAGAAGAGGAGAGGTGAGGGAGACCAAGTGGAGGGAGGTTTAAAATTTTGATTTGGGTCGGCCAACCGCTTATATACGCGGCCGACCGGACTAGTCAGGTCAAAGAGGCGGACTAGTCCGGTGCCCCTGGAAAACCAAAGTATTTTGACTGTCCGGACTAGTCCGGTGGAAAATCTGACAAGTCCAGTTTCAACAGAATGATACATAGAGAGATGATTAATAGTGATCCAAGGACAATAGTTTTGCAAATAATCTTGGTAATTATGACCAGTAAGCAATTAACAATAAAAGTGGTCATAAACTGCAAGATTTCTTCATCAAAATAGTTTTCTTAGAAGAAAAAGAGGTGAGGAGCAGTTTTAACAATAAAATGTGACATTTGAAGTTTCGACCAGGTATGCAACATTTCAAGCCACATTTCTAGAGTCAAGAATATTAAGTTCATTCCTAAGCTCACAAAACCTTTTCTCATCTAATGGTTTGGTGAAAATATCCGCAAGTTGTCTTTCAGTCCTAACATGTGAAATAGAAATGTCACCTTTTAACGAATGATCTCTAAGAAAGTGATGACGAATATCTATGTGCTTAGTTCTTGAGTGCTCTACAGGGTTGTGTTCAATTTTTATAGCACTTTCATTATCACATAGAAGCGGGATATGGCTTAATTGTATTCATAGTCCCTAAGAGTCTGACGCATCCAAAATAGTTGTGCGCAACAACTACCGGCTGCAACATACTCTGCTTCCGTTGTCGAAAGAGCAATGGACTTTTGCTTTTTAGATGACCAAAAAACTAGGAATCTACCAAAAAATTGACAAGTCCCTGATGTGCTCTTTCTATCGACTTTGCATCCTGCATAGTCAGCGTCGGAATACCCTATCAAGTTAAACTTGGATCCTTTGGGATACCAAAGGCCCAAGTTGGGTGTGTGCACAAGGTATCTTAGGATTCTTTTTACAGCAATTAAGTGACACTCTTTAGGTGCGGCTTGAAACCTTGCACACAAGCGAACACTAAGCATAATGTCTGGCCTAGGTGCACATAAATACAGTAAGGAGCCGATCATGGACCGATATACCTTCTAGTCCACATTTGGACCGTCTTCATTGAGGTCGAGATGTCCGTTAATGGCCATGGGTGTCTTGATGGGCTTGGCTTTATCCATATTGAATTTCTTCAGAATGTCCTGTGTAAATTTGGTTTGGCTTATAAATGTACCTTCTCTTAGTTGCTTCACTTGGAATCCCAAGAAGAACTTCAATTCGCCCATCATTGACATCTCGAACCTATCTGTCATAATTTTGCTAAATCCTTCACAGAAAGACTTGTTAGTGGATCCAAAGATAATGTCATCAACATAAATTTGACATATAAATAGATGATCATCACAATGTTTAGTGAAGAGTGTATAGTCAGCTTTACCAATTTTGAATCCATTTTGAGTCAGAAAATCTCTAACGCACTCATACCAAGCTCGAGGAGCTTGTTTGAGGCCATAGAGAGCCTTACGCAGTTTGTAGACATGGTTGGGATACCTTTGGTCTTTGAATCCTGATGGCTGCTCCACATAAACTTCCTCCTTTATCGGGCCATTTAAGAAGGTGCTTCAACCTGAGAATAACCTTTGGCCACCAATCTCGCTTTATTTCTTGTTACTACTCCATGTTCATCTTGCTTTTTCCGAAAGACCCATTTGGTTCCAACGATGTTCGCCTTTGGTCTCTCCACCAGCTCCCACACTTCATTTCTTTTGAAGTTGTTAAATTCCTCTTGCATTGCAATCACCCAGTCTGGATCCCTTAATGCTTCTTCTACCCTGTATGGTTCCAGAAAAGACACAAAAGAATAGTATTCATAGAAATTTGCAACTCGAGATCTAGTAGTTACTCCCTTAGCAATATCTCCAATGATATTGTTGATAGGATGGTCTCTTTGCACGCTCTGATGTACTCTTGGTTGTGGAACTTATGTAGTTGCTTGTTCTTCATTATCTTCATGTGCATTGTCTCCCCCTAGATCATTGCTTCCATGATTGTCTTGATCTTCTTGATCTTCCTCATCTTGATCTTGTGAAAGAGTTCCCACTTGATCATTGCCTCCGTGTTGAAGTTCATCTTGTGCATTTGAGTCGAATGTTCGCTCTTGTGGTAAGATATCACCAAGTGGCATTTTCTTCAGTGCTTCATATGGAGCTTCCTCTTTATCTAGCACACACTTATAAACTTGCTCCACTTGTGAGCCGTTAGATTCATCGAACACCACGTCACGTGCTACTTCGACAAGGCCGAACACCTTGTTGAAGACACGATAGGCGTAGGCATTCGATTCATATCCGAGCAAGAACTCTTCATTGGGCTTCGAAGCGAACTTTGAGGCCCTCTGTTTCTTGTTCAGAATAAAACATTTGCAACCAAAGACTTTGAAATAAGAAACATTAGGCTTTTTACCGGTAAGAAGCTCATATGGAGTTTTCTTCAGTAGTCGGTGAAGGTACAGCCGATTTGTGGCATGACAAGCGGTGTTCACCGCTTCTGCCCAAAATCGATCTAATGTCTTGTATTCATCCAACATAGTTCTTGCCATTTCGATCAATGTTCTGTTCTTCCTTTCGGCCACTCCGTTTTGTTGAGGGGAGTAGGGTGCCGAGAACTCATGCTTTATCCCTTCTTCATCGAGATACTCTTCAACTTGGAGGTTCTTGAATTCTTTCCTGTTGTCGCTTCTGATGTTCTTTATGGTTGATGAGAATTCGTTCTGAGCTCTTTTCAAGAACTTCTTGAGGATTCCCTGAGTTTCTAATTTATCATACAAGAAAAATACCAAGGTAAATTTTGAAAAATCATCAACAATTACTAAACCGTATTTGTTACCGTCGATGCTGATGTACGAAATTGGACCAAAGAGATCCATGTGGAGGAGTTCCAACGGTCTTCCGGTAGTCATCACATTCTTGGTGGGGTGTGGTGCTCCGACTTGTTTTCCTGCTTGACAAGCGCTGCACGGCCTGTCTTTTTCAAAAACCACACCCTTAAGACCACGGATGTGACCACCTTTGAGAAGTTTCAGCAGATTTCTCATCTCAACATGGGCTAGCCGTCTATGCCACAACCATCCCATGTTGGTCTTAGCAACCAAGCAAGTGTTGAGTTTGGCTTTATCTTTGTTGAAGTCAACAAGATAAAGCTTTCCCTTCAACATTCCCTTGAATGCAATCAAGCTATCGCTTCTTCTAAAAACGGTCACACCCTCATTAGTGGATAAATAGTTGTAACCTTTGTCGCATAGTTGAGATATTGACAAAAGGTTATAATCTAGAGAGTCTACATGTAAAACATTAGATAAGGTGTGTTGAGAGGATATTTCAATGTTACCGCTACCAAGGACCTTTCCTTGGCTGTTGTCTCCAAATTATATGCCTTCACTTGGATCCTTGTTATACTCGTACTCCACAAACATACCTCTCTCTCCGGTCATGTGATTTGTGCATCCGCTATCTAGCACTCATTTAGATCCACTAGAGGAGTAAGCCTGCAAAAAGAATTATTCTTTGGTTTTAGGTACCCAAGCTTGCTTGCGTCCTCTCAGGTTAGTCACAAGAGTCTTGGGCACCCACACACATGTTTTCAAGTTCTTGTGGTGTGGCCCTGTATATTTAGCAATGACTTTTCCATATTTGGCTTTCATAAGAACATAGGAAGCATCAAATGTACGAAACAATATTTATAAATCAGATTCATGGGATTTTTCCTTAACAAAGACAATTCTATTCTTAGCATGATTAGGAGTAGACATGTGTTTGTTCTTGTCAAAACCAAAGCCATCTTTGACATTAGGAGGTCTAGTGACCATATATGCACTGCGTGCATATTTGATCTTCTCCTTATCAAAGATGCCACTTGGAGAAGCATGCATATTATGAGAAGTTGAAGTATTAGAAATAACATTCTTCTTACTAGAACAAGTGCAAGTTCCGATTGTTGTCGAACTCATATCTTTGGAGGAAGAGCTCTTGGAGGAAGAGGAGTCACTTTGCTTGAGCGACTCAACTTGCACCTCAAGGATCTTGCTAACTTTTGACAAGTTAGCAAGTTCTTCCTTGATTGCAATATGCGAGTCCTCTAACTTTGAGTAAGTTTCCTTACTCAAGGCTAGCTCAACTTCAAGCGACTCGTTCTTCTCTCTTTCAAGCTCGAGAAGCTTTGCAACTTCTTAATATCTCTTCCTTTCATGGATGAGCATATCTTCTAGTCGGTTAACAAGTTCCTCCTTTTCAAAGATTTCGTTTGACAACATTTCCATTTTCTTTAAAGCAGTTTTACTTAATCCTCTAAACATTTCTTCATTATCACTAGAGCTATCAAAGTCATCAATAGAGGAATTTAGCATAGGAGGAGTAAGTCGAACCTTTTTCTTGCCTTCCTTAGCCATAAGGCAAGTGTGGTTGTCCTATCTTGTCCTCCCATGTTTGGGAAGAGTGTGGCTTTCATAGTAGGTTTCTTGACTGCAATAGTGGCTATCTCTTCTTCTTCATCAGAGGAGGACTCGTCATTTGAGTCCCACTCCTTGCCAATGTGAGCTTGATGGGATTGTCTTCTTTTTCTGAAATTTTTCTTTTCTTGAGGTCTTGTTTCCTTCTTCTTTTTGTTTTCTTCGTAAGGGCAGTCCACCATGAAGTTACCATACTCTCCGCAGTTGTAGCAAGTGCGTCGAGCCTTGGATTTTCCTTTATCCATGCTTTTTCCTTCATTTGAATTGTTGTCGTGTCTTCTTTTCATCGTGCACTTGAACTTCTTGATAAAGAGTACCATTTCTTCATCATCAAGATCGGTACTCTCGTCGCTTGTATGCCCATCGTCTTGGTCTTCATGAGTTTCTTTGAGTTTGGGTCTACATGTTGCTTTGAGAGCAACTTCTTTCTTTTTGGAAGAGGTGAGTTCGGCTAAGTCTTTGACGTATTGATCCTCTTTCTCCATCATTTCATGATTTATGATCTTCCCCAATAACTCATCGAGAGTCATTTTGTGAAATACGAGGCTTTCTCTAATCATTGAGCAAAGTGTGACATTCCTTGGCATGAAGGATCTAATCATCCTTTTAACCACCTCGTGATCCGTCCATTTCTTACTTCCATAGGCACAAATTTTGTTGATGAGTGCTTTCATCCGATTGTACATGTCTTGAGGTGATTCGCCTTCCTCAATAGCAAATCTCCCCAACTCTCCTTCAAGCATCTAAATTTTAGCTTCACAAACTGACCTATTTCCTTCGTGAGCTGTCTTAAGTGTATCCCAGATTTCTTTTGCACTTTCTAATCCATTGATCCTGGTGAATTCCTCTCTGCTTAGTGATGTCATCGCGATGTCTTGTGCGTTTCTGTGAATCTCTTGTTCTTGTTCTGGAGTGAGTTCCTCATCCTTGTCTGGGATATCTATGCCTGTGCAAACAATGTGCCACAGACTAGGATTCAGAGATATTAGATGCATTTTCATGTTGTACTTCTACATGATGTAGTCACTTCCGTCAATCTGTGGAGGCTTTCCCATAGCAATAGAGAGATAGTGATTATTTGAATTGAGACGGTTGTAGTTGTAAGGATGTCGGGAGTAGTCGTGATGACTAATCCCCGTCGTCTTCTCTTCTTCTTTTCCTTTTCGTGCCAGCAGTTTCTTTCTCAGGAGTGTCTTCAGTTTTCGCACTTCTTCTTCATCATGTGGGCTTTCTTTCAGCACATCGAAGGCTTTAGCTTCTTGTTCCTCCTAATTGATGTTCATCTTCGGGATACCGTTGTTCTTCTCAGAGGCCATTGATCTCTCCGAGATGTGAGTCTCGTTGGCGGAGAGCCTTGCTCTGATACCAATTGAATGTGGCCTAGAGGGGGGGATGAATAGGCCTTTAAAATTTCCTGCACACTTAATAGAGTCGTCAAAAACTTGTTTGACCGGACTAGTCCGGTTGTGTGGGCGGACTAGTCCGGTGTGCTGAAATATGTGAATTGATTAAGTGTTATTTGGGAAACTAGATTCTTTTAGCAGCGGAAATGAGAACAACAGATTCTTTGATTTAAGATTATTGTATGAATGCACATGAAGACTTATAAGCAACTTAAATTGTTGTTTCGCAATCAAGTGATCTAGTGAACAAAAAGTAAAGTAAATGAGGCACAAGAGACACGAATTTTTACCGAGGTTCGATCTCACCACAAGATCTACCTCCTCGTTGAGGAAGCTCACACAGAGCCGGGTCTCCAACCCTTTCCCTCTTCAAGTCACCACAAAGGCCGACTTGATTCCACTAGCACGGGTAATCACCGTGTTTATGGGGCAACCTCACACGTCGAGGGCTCCCACGAGAATTACAACGAAAGGAGTGATCAAATACACTTGAAAGTATTACAATGCAGAGTATGAGTGTAGAAATATCAAACCCCAAGAGCTCGCGACGAAGGAACGACAATCTCCCAATCCCAAATCCAAGTGTTCAATTGATTTTGCTCTTTTTGCACTTTAGATGTGTGGGGAGATGTGTTTTGGGATCTTGGGACAAGGTGGCGGCGCTAGGGTTTGTGTTTTTAGCAGTATTTGACATGTGTCCTCTGTGGAAGGCCGTGGATTATCTATTTATAGGGTTTCCAAAAAGTTACCGTTGAAAAACCCAAATACTGGACTAGTTCGGTGCAAGTCCGGACTTGTCCGGTCACAGTGTAACTCGAAGTCCAGAAAGTCTGGCGGACTAGTCTGGTTGGAAAATGGACTAGTCCGGCCTTTTGTGAAAACAGACTCTAGAAAGGTTGGCGGACTAGTCCGGTGGACACACGGACTAGTCCGGTCTCCAGAGATGGGAGATTCCAGAAAGTCTGGCGGACTAGTCTGGTCCATGATTGGACTAGTCCGGTGCTGTGTGAAGGTGGACTCCAGAAAGTTCGGCGGACTAGTCCGGTCCATGATCGGACTAGTCCGGTGCACTGTGAAAGTTAGGTTAATTTGAAAACCCTTATCCCTGCACAAAGTCGTGAGCTCTTGGAGAGTGTCTTTCATACACACCCTATACATTTAAAATCTAATTTGTTCTTCCAAAATCCATCAAAGTATTCTTCTTTGAACACCACTCCATTTTCACCTTTTTGTGTGCACCGAGCTATTTCATTTTGTTTGTCCTGCAACCATCTCAATAGTTTCGTTAGGATCTCATATGTTCGTCATCAATTAGCCAAAACCCACAAGGGATATCCTAGATGCACTTACATTGCATCTTTTCTTCACTTGTTTTCTTCCCTTTCTTGATTCTCATCTTTTCACCTTTTTGCACCTTTTGTTCACTTGTGCTCTTCCCTTTCTTGAAATTCATTTTTCTTCTTTTTGTACCTTTAGTTCCATTCCCCGAAACCTGCTCTCATCTGAACAAATTATATTAGGATCTCACTTGTTTGTCATCCATCACCAAAACTCACGACGGTGTGCCTAGATGCACTTTCACTTTTGCATTGTGTCGTTGTCAAGATCAAGTCCAGAAGCAAGGAGAAGGGAGAAGAGGGAGAAGGGTCAACCAAGATCGACCTTCATCAATTCTTCGACAATTGACGTTCTTCATCCAAAGTCTTCATCAACTCATCTTTGTCAAGCCCTAAACGTCAAGATCCAAGTGTTGCACCTAATTCTTGATCTTTGGATCTCTAAACACGTGGTATACCCATCTACATCCAATTTTCTACGTATTCAACCCCAATTCTTGCAAATCTGAAAAACCCTAATTTATTTCAGTTTGCGTAGTGCGGACTAGTCCGGTCCCTGACAGCAGACTAGTCCAGTGTCTGAATCTGTAAAATTCCTGAATTGAACTGAATTAACTCCAAATTGACTCGAATCAATTCCAAACTTGTCCAAACTTATTAGAAACTATTGTAGCTAGTTAGTAAATGTTATTAGCAACTCATTAACGAGTTTTACCTCACAATTGCATTAATCATGCATATTATGGCATATTGAGTACTATATGAGCATTATTTGATTGAATTGTGTGTTTTGCATGTTTGTCGCTCAGAATAGAAGGAATTGCTGTAGAGAGTGCCTTTGAGGACCTACAGAACCAGAGTTTTGAAGCCTTTGATCCAAATCAAGCTCAGGAGCAAGGCAAGTGTCCTTGACCATATTGATCTTGTTTCAAAGGTTTTGTTTGCAAAATTGCATGGTTGCGTCAAATTGATGGGAAAACCCAATTGTAGGAGTTCACTAGTTTTGTATGACCATCCTTGTCGCTTGAACACAACGTAGAGAGTCAGGAAGGGTATCTTACACATTTTGCTTCGTAATGCTCAATTGAGTTTGGGAAACAATCAAATGGCTTAATTGTGAATTGTTAAACACATGAATGATGAGAATTGATATTGATGACCCTTTAGCAACATGGTGACTAGGGATCTGAGCAAGTCGGTTATGTGGAATGGGTTGGACTGTTTTGGTGGTTTTGCTTGCTTTAGATCTAGGGTCCCCTTCGTGGAGCGACCATCCAGGATTTACAGTGCCACCACAGGGCCATGTATGGGTGCGACTTAGCTGACTAATTAGTGTTTTGACAGTACTATTTGGACCATTAAGAATGCTCGGGGAAGAGGTAGTCGGATTGGGTTTATTGTTGATAGTGGGTCTACCTTGGCATCTGAATGGCTCAAGAGGGGGCCCTTGGTTGGATGTGCTCAGTTGGAGACATCATTATTGGTGAAACCTTAGTGGGTCTAAATAGGATAGTAATCTCTTTGTAAAGGTTATTTTGTTATCTCTTGACCACACACCTAAGGAAGTGTGAGATGGCATAATTGAGATTCCATAGTCATTGAAAGGTGATGAAATCACAAACTTATGGGTAAAGTGGTACAACCTCTGCAGAGTGTGTTAAAACTATCATGATAGTCGTGCTCCCGGTCATGAGCAACCTGGGCCCTCACATGATTAGAATTTGGACTTTAACTGTGTTTAATGGCTGGAATTGAGTCGGGAGTTGGTATTGGTTAATTAATTGGCTTTGGAATATGGAATTGATGAATTTGAGACAAATGAGCAGTTACGAGTTGGATATGGTTTATATTACTAGTTTTAGTTATTTAAATTGAAATTGATGCTATTTGGATTATTTTGGGAAGGACCTCACTTAATGATGATATAATTGCATTTCTAGCTGGTTTGAATGTACTTTTATGCAACTAGCCATTGTTCATTACTATTCCTTGTTCAAGCTACATGTCATACTTTCCCACACTTGTTGAGTACGACATGTGCTCACCCTTGCTATTCCCCCACCAAATTCAGATGCAGGTGACCAGGTGGAGTACCAGGAGGTATTTGAGAAGTACTAGGCGCGCGTGTTACCGTCAAGCTTGTATGTAGAGTTTGGAGTCATTAATGTTTAGTTTTTCTGCTGCAGTATTTTAGAATTGTATTCAAGACTATTTGGTTTGTAATAAGGTACTATTATTTGTATTATTATTTGATACATGGTTATAATATGTTTATCGTTTGTGAAACACTTGTGTATGTGTGTTAAACATCCTGGGTACACATATGCATTATTGTAACACCCTCATTTTCATGCATAATGCATTGCATACATCCCCACACATGTTTAACATTAAGTAGCATAAAATGGAATAAGATTAAAATGAATTTAGGTCAAAACAGGAAATTAAATTTGCCAGGAAACAGACTTGTCCGGCCCACAAACCCGGACTAGTCCGGTAATTCCCTTTTGGTCTAGGAAATTCAGTTTTTTCAGGGCTACAAACTTGTTCGGAACATTGCACGGACTAATCCAATTTAGCTCCTGATGTTCCCCGGACTGGTCCGACAAATTAACCGGACTTGTCTGATTTCTCCTCTGGACCCTAACTCCCCACCTTTATATATACAACCCAATACCCCACACCCCCCACCCCAAATTGAAAACCCTTGCTGCCACCTTTGCTTTGTTGCCGACGTCAAGAGGAGAGCCAAGATCAAGGAGAAGGAGGAGAACTCGAAAGAGGATCAATCAAGACCAATATTCATTGATCATTGTCGTTCTTCATTCAAGTTCTTCATCGACTCAACTCCATCAAGCCCTAATTGCCAAAATCCAAAGTCTCACGTCAAAACTTTGATCTTTGGATCTCTAAACACGTGGTATACCCTCTACATTCAAGTTTTCATGCAACTTCAACCCCAATTCTCGCAGATCAAGAAAACCCTAAAATTCAATTCTGCCCAGGGCGGACTAGTCTAGCCCCTGAACACGGACTAGTCCGGCCTCTCAACCTAAAATGTGCTAAGTTAGTTTCAAATTGACTCGAATCAATTCCAAACTTGTTCAAACTTGTTGGAAACTATTGTAACTAGTTAGTAAACATTAATAGCAACTCATTAACAAGTTTTATCTTACAATTGCAGTAATCATGCATATCATGGCATATTGAGTACTAAATGAGCATTATTTGATTGAATTGTGTGTTTGCATGTTTGTCACTCGGAATAGAAGGAGTTGTCATAGAGAGTTCTTTCGAGGACCTCCAGAAACAGGTTTTTGAAGTCTTTGATCCAAATCAAGCCCAAGAGCAAGGCAAGTGTCCTTGATCATATTGATTCTATTTTAAATGTTTTGTTTGCAAGATTGCGTGCTTGTGTCAAAATTGATGGGAAAACCCAATTGTAGGAGTTCACTACTTTTGTATGACCACCCATGTCGCTTGAATACTATGTAGAGCGTCGGGAAGGGTATTTTACATTTTTACATTGCTATACTCAATTGGGTTGGAAATCCACTACAATTGCTTAATTATGAACTAATGAACATATGAATGATGAGGATTGGTAATAATGACCCTGTAGCAACATGGTGCCTAGGGATCTAAGCAATATGGTTATGTGGAGTGGGTTGGATTGTTTTGGTGGTCTTGCTTGCCTTAGATCTAAGGACCAGTTCGTGGAGCGACCATCTAGGATTTACAGTGCCGCCAAAAGGCCAAGTATGATTGCGGCTTAGCTGACTAATTAGTGAAGTGCCAGTGCTGTTTGGACCACTAAGAATGCTCGGGGAAGGGGTAGTCGGATAGGGTCTGTCGATGATTGGTGGGACTACCCTGGGATCTGAATGGCTCAAGAGGGGGCCCTTGGTTGAAGATGTGCTCAGTTGGAGACATCGCCATCGATGAAACCTCAGTAGGATCTAAATGGGCTAGTAATCACTTTGTAAAGGCTATTTTGTGATCTCTTGTCCACACACCTTAGGAAGTGTGAGACGGCATAATTGAGATTCCAGTCATCTAAAGGTGATGAAATCACGAACTTGTGGGTAAAGCGGTACAACCTCTGCAGAGTGTATCTAAAACTATCATTATAGTCGTGCTACCGGTCAATAGCAACCTGGACCCTCACATGATTAGAATTTGAACTTTAATATGGTTTACAGCTGGAATTGAATAGGGAATCGGTATTGGTTAATTAATTGGATTTGGTATATGGAATTGTTGAAATTGAGATAAATGGGTTGTTATGAGTTGATTATGGATTATTATTGCCGAAGTTGGTTATTTAAGTTGGAATTGATGATTATTTGGGTTATTTGGGAAGGACCTCACATAATAATGATATAATGGCATTTTCAACTGTTTTGAATGTACTTTTATGCAATTAGCTCATTTTATTATCATGCCTTGTTTAAGCTACATGTCATACTTTCCCACACTTGTTGAGTACGACATGTGCTCACCCTTGCTATTCTCCCACCAAATTCAGACGCAGGCAACTAGGTGAAGTACTAGGAGGATTTTGAGGAGTACTAGGTGCGCGTGTTACCGTCAAACTTGCCTGTGGAGTTGAAGTCTTTAGCAGTTTCATTAGAAATGTAATCAAGACTATTTGGTTTGTAATAAGGTACTATTATTAGTATTATTATTCAAGACATGGTAATAATATGTTTATCGTTTGTGAATCACTTGTGTATGTGTGTTAAACATCCTAGGCACACATATGCATTACGCTTGGTTCTTTTTCAGAACCGGGTGTCACAAATTGGTATCAAGTCGAGGTTTGACTGTAGGACGCATGCCTAGTTAGAATGGACACCAAAAATCACTTAGGACTTCTTTCCTGTTAAAAATTAGCCTGGGTTGCACTATTTTGCCTCTCACTAGCTATATAATGTGGGGAAAAACTTTATTTTTGCTGCTGCTGCTGCTGCAATTTTTTGCTTTTTACATCTTTTTGAGCTAATGCACATCCTCTCATCAAAATTTATGGTTGCTGCAATTTCAGAACTGATATTTGTGCTTCCCTCTACTTTTGTCATGTTTTCTTGTAGATGGATCACACCAAGATGACAGCCCGCAAGAGAGCTCGTTTGCCACCCCTTGCAAGCAAGCATAGGCCTCGCAAGGAGAAGGAAATGGAACCAGCCCAAGAGGAGGAAGAAGTGAATTCTCCCACAAAAGAAGTTGATCATGAACACTCCAACCCAACGGAGGAAGACCCTGAAATGGTGGAGTCCTATGATGATGATGAGGAAGAGGAAGACCCTGAGATGGTAGAATGCTACAATAGCGAGGAGGAGGAGGAGGATATACATGAGAAGAATGAGGATGAAGCCCAAGATGAGGAGGAACAACAAGAGGAGGCACCTAAAGCTCAAGGGAATGCATCGCAGCCTAGTGAAGCCAGAAGGGAGGAAAAAGGCTTAGGTTACCGTGAAGCTCAAGAATTCTGTTCCGATGGCACCGATGGAGGATTTGTAGCGTGAAAATTGAAGGACTTTCTTGATCTATGCAAGATGCACCCGAAGTACTATGTCAAGAGGATTCCTTGCCATGGACGTGAAGAATGGAGGGCTCAAGTTACTGTTCTTGCTAGAGATGAGGTGGTCACCTGACTCTTTGCATCCACATGGAGAAGAACCAGGGAGCAAGCTATTGATGATGTCGCTTGGGATGCACTTACTAGATTGTGCCACATCTATCGCGAGCAGATTGGAGGAACTAGCTTTGCGCTGCACCCTCAATGCAAGAAGGGGACAAGGGAGATCTCAAGGCGTCAAGATGGAGCTCAAGTCAGTTCTCGCGCTATTGACATATCTCAGGAGGTATTGGTGAATTTGGGAAATTGCTATGGGGATGCTATGGAAGAGATTCGTTACCTCCGTAAGAAGCTTTTCATCATGGAGAAGCAAGAGGAAGTCTGTGCTACCGTGGAGATCAATGGTGTAGGAACCTCTCCAGCACCTACATGGATAGCCAACTCACCCTAGTGTTTGCCCATGTATGCTTCACCACAGCCGTCACCTTCGCCACCTCACGACCAGGACAGCCACGGCTCACATAATTAAGTATAGGTCACCTATTTAGAAGTTAGAAAAAAACGTTTAGATTATCTTAGTCATGTTTAGTGTGGTGAGCAGAATTTTCTTGGTGTGCTTGTGCTTGTGTGCTTTGTGCGAATTGTGGGACGATTAGCGTTTTGTCCACATCCGCACGTAATAGAGAGTTGTGGGATCCTTGTCCACATCCTCTAATAAGGTTATTAGTATTAATAAAGGAGTTGTTAGTTACATATACCTTGATGCATATAGTTGGGGCATTTCTTTTCAAATTCTAAATTCTTCCATCTCTACTATTCTTTCACCAACATATGTCGAGGACTCATAACTAGAGGAATGCCAATGGTGAGGAGGAGAGCAATGAAGCACCTTGGAACAACCAAGGACCCCAGGGAGCTATAAATCTTGAGCAGCTATTGCCTATGCAGAACCAGCTCATGCAGACCATGATACAGACAATGGGACAGCTGCAAGCTAGTAACAACAATCAGCCTCACATGTCGCCGCCAGCACCATCCCCGCCACATCACAACCATTTGGGAGAGTTTATGAGGACTAGGCTGCCTATCTTTGCTCAAGCCATAGATCCAACGGAAGCTGATGACTAGCTGAAGTCTGTGGAGAAGAAACTCGCTATTGTCCAGCGCAGTGACAGAGAGAAGGTTCTTTTTGCCTCACACCACTTGATGGGGGCTGCTGTGCACTGGTGGGAATCTTTATGCAATGCCCATGAAAATCAAGAGAGAATCACCTGGGCTGAATTCCAGGAGAAGTTCCGTTCTCACTATGTGCCAGAGAGAGTCATGATCCTGAGAAGACAAGAATTTGAAAACCTCAGGTAAGGAAGGATGAGTGTGAGTGAATACCTTAATAAATCCACTCAACTGTCTCGATATGCTCCAGAAGACATGAGCACTGATAGCAGGAACCAATATCTGTTCATGAGGGGTCGTAACAATGAAATTCAGGTTCAATTGCACAATGCCTACTATGCAAACTTACAGAAGTTGGTTGACAAGGCTATTGTGGTTGAGAACAAGATTCGGGAGATGGAGCTAGACCACAAGAGGAAGATGCCATATCAGGGACAGACACAAGGAAGCAATGCCCGCCCTCGCTATGCGCCACCTGCTGCACCCTACTACAATCCATCTGTTGTTGCATATCGCCCTGCCTATCCGCCGCGACTGCAACAGCCAATGCAGCCACACCCACCCATGCAAGCACCTCGCTTACCTATGCAGCCTGCGCCATGCCCAAATATGCATGCTTATGATCAGAACCAGCCTCGCCCTAATTTTGCTGGTGCCACTGGTGGAAGGCCTTGCTATGCTTGTGGTCAGACAGGACATTTTGCTAATTCATGCCCAAGATCAGGTCAGGGTCAAATGAATAATGTTCCAAGGCAGAATCCAAGGCCCAATGGAGGAGCAACTCAAGGCAACCGTGGACCACAACATTTCGCTCGTGGCAAGGTGAACCATGTATCCGCATAAGAGGCTCAGCAAGTTGAGGATGTCGTGATTGGTATGTTTCTTGCAAACTCCAACCCCGCGACTATATTATTTGATTCTGGAGCATCGCATTCATTTACCTAATCAAAGTATGTTGCAAAGCATAGCATGACCATATCATATCTGAAGTTTACTTTATTGGTTAAATCTCTTGGAGGAGAGATGAGGACAAATATAGCATGTCCAAAAGTAAGTATTTCCATAAGGGGGGTAGAATTTGTTGCCAACCTCATAGTCCTGAATTCTCAAGGCTTGGACATCATACTTGGAATGGATTGGCTAAGGAAGCATAACGAAGTAATTCAGTGTGCTACTCGGACAGTTCAGTTGACAAATGGGGAAGGATTCAGTGTAGAGTTCAAAGCGGTTCAGCCGACGACCGAGAAGGTAATGGTGAATCATGTAGAAGGAGTAACTTTGGAAGAGATGCCGATTGCCCTGGAATACCTAGACGTGTTTCCTGAGGAATTGCCAGGTATGCCACCTAATCATGACATTGAATTCGTCATTGACTTAATACCTGGAACTGCACCTATAGCAAAGAGGCCATATAGGATGCCTCCTAAGGAATTAGTAGAGCTCAAAAAACAGATTCAAGAGCAGCTAGAAAAGGGTTTTATATGCCCAAGCTCGTCGCCATGGCGAGCCCCAGTGCTTTTCGTAGATAAGAAGGATGGATCCCAGAGAATGTGTGTAGATTACCGGTCTCTCAACGAGGTTACAATCAAGAATAAGTATACACTGCCCCGCATTGAAGATCTGTTCGACCATAGTAAGGGAGATAGAATCTTCTCTAAGATCGATCTTCGGTCAAGATATTTCCAAATGAAGATTAGACCACCAGACATACCCAAGACAGCTTTCAGGACACGGTATGGATCATATGAGTACACACTCATGTCATTTGGATTGACTAATACACCTGCATACTTCATGTACCTCATGAATAAGGTCTTCATGGAGTATTTAGATAAATTTGTGGTAGTGTTCATTGATGACACCATGATCTACTCGAAGAGTGAGGAGGAGCACGAAGAGCATTTAAGGCTGACATTGCAGAAATTGAGAGAGCGTCAGTTGTATGCCAAGTTCAACAAGTGCCAATTCTGGTTGAGGGAGATATCATTCCTAGGTCATATCATATCTGGCGGAGGAGTGTGAATTGACCCAGGGAAGGTCAGAGATGTGCTTAAATGGGAACCGCTGCAGAATGTGAAGGAAATAAGGAATTTTCTTGGAATGATTGGGTATTACCGTCGGTTCATCAAGGACTTTTCCAAGATAGCAAAACCCATGACTGAGTTGTTAATGAAGGAGAAGCCTTTCAAGTGGACTCAAGCCTGTCAGGACAGTTTCGAGGAGCTAAAGAAAAGATTGACAACAACACCTGTGTTGGTATTGCCAGATGTGAGCAAGAGTTTTGACATTTATTGTGATGCTTCGAGGAAAGGACTTGGATGTGTGCTTATGCAAGAAGGTCAAGTGGTTGCATACGAATCCAGGCAATTAAAGAGACATGAGCAGAATTATCCGACGCATGATCTCGAACTCGTAGCTGTAGTGCATGCATTGAAGATTTGGAGACATTATGGTCTTGGTCATAGATGTGAGATTTATACGGATCATAAGAGTCCCAAGTACATATTCACACAGATGGATCTGAATTTGAGACAACGAAGATGGTTGGAACTCATGAAGGATTATGATGTGGGAATCAACTATCATCCAGGGAAAGCCAATGTAGTGGCTGATGATTTGAGTAGAAAGGGAGCGATCCACCAACTTACTATTCGGGAGTTGCCACCCAAGCTATGCAAGGATTTCGAACGGTTGAATCTTGGATTTGTGAATGAGATGGGAGCGATGGAAGTGAATCCAACCCTGGAACAAGAAATTTGAGAGGCACAGACAAAAGACGAGGAAATCTAGGAAATCAAGGGAAAGACCCAAGAAGGGAGAGAATTCAGATTTGATGAAGATGACCAAGGTACTTTATGGCTTGGAAAACAGATTGTTATGCCTAATGATAAGAGACTCCGACAGTTGATATTAAAGAAGGCACATGACTCGCTTTACTCTAACCATCCCGGTTGTACAAAGATGTACAAGGACATGAAGACGTGCTATTGGTGGGAGGGTATGAAAAGGGACATAGCTGAGTATGTAGCCCCATGTGATGTATGTCAACGAGTTAAGGCTGAACATCAAAGGCCCGCTGGATTGTTGCAACCATTGAAAATTCCAGAATGGAAGTGGGAATAGGTTGGTATGGATTTTATAGTTGGATTACCTCGAACCCAGTCTGGGTATGACTCCACATGGGTTCTTCTGGATCAGTTGACCAAATCAGCTCATTTTATTCCTGTCAAGACAACTTACAGTGGAGTGAAGCTAGCAGAGTTGTATATGGGAAGAATAGTGTGTTTACACAGAGTGCCCAAGAATATAGTGTCCGACGGGGGTTCTCAATTTACCTCGAGGTTCTGGCAAAAGCTGCACGAATCAATGGGGACTCAACTGAATTTCAGTTCTGCATATCACCCTCAAACGGATGGAGAGACCAAGAGAACAAATCATATTTTGGAAGACGTGCTAAGAGCTTGTGCGCTAAAGTATGGCGGAAGTTGGGACAAAATTTTGCTATATGCTGAATTTTCCTATAATAATAGTTATCAAGCAAGCTTGAAAATGTCGTCATATGAAGTATTGTATGGGAGAAGGTGTAGGACGCCCTCGTTTTGGAATGAGACAATGGAAAACCAAGTATTTGGACCTAATGCGATACAAGATGCCGAAAAGCAAGTTCAGACCATCCGCGAGAACTTAAGAGCTGCTCAGTCAAGACAGAAGGGTTATGCGGACAATTGACGAAGAATCTTGTCTTTTGAGATGGGAGACCTCGTATATCTCAAAGTATCGCAAAGTATCATTTTAAGGGGGGATGGGTTTGTAACACCCTCATTTTCATGCATAATGCATTGCATACATCCCCACACATGTTTAACATTAAGTGGTATAAAATGGAACAAGATTAAAATGAATTTAGGTCAAAACAGGAAATTAAATCTGCCAGTGAACAGACTTGTCCGACCCACAAACCCGGACTAGTCCGGTAATTCCCTTCTGGTCCAGGAAATTCAGTTTTTTCAGTGCTATGAACTTTTCCGGCACATTGCATGGACTAGTCCGATTTAGCTCCTAATGTTCCCCGGACTGGTCCGTCAAATTAACCGGACTTGTCCGATTTCGCTTCTAGACCACAACGTACTTGTACGGCCGCCCATGCGGACTAGTCTGTCCTACTGAACTCAATTAGGATTCTTTTATTCTCCATGATTTGTTTTCAGGTAATTGCCTAATTTGGGCCCACGGACTTCGTGCCCAACTGCAGAGGAGCCCAATTGGAACCCACCTCGACCCCTACTTGTCCCCACCAAATTCTACTTGAAATTCACCCAAAACCCTAACTCCCCACCTCTATATATACAACCCAATACCCCACACCTCCCCACCCCGAATTGAAAACCCTTGCTGCCACCTTTGATTTGTTGCCGACGTCAAGAGGAGAGCCAAGAGCAAGGAGAAGGAGCAGAACTCGAAGGAGGATCAATCAAGACCAACATTCATTGATCATTGTCATTCTTCATTCAAGTTCTTCATCGACTCAACTCCATCAAGCCCTATTTGCCAAAATCCAAAGTCTCACGTCAAAACCTTGATCTTTGGATCTCTAAACACGTGGTATACCCTCTAAATTCAAGTTTTCATGCAACTTTAACCCCAATTCTCGTAGATCAAGAAAACCCTAAAATTCAATTTTGTCCAGGGCGGACTAGTCCAGTCCCTGAACACGGACTAGTCCGGCCTCTGAACCTGAACTGTGTTGAGTAAGTTTCAAATTGACTCGAATCAATTCCAAACTTGTTCAAACTTGTTAGAAACTATTGTAACTAGTTAGTAAACATTAATAGCAACTCATTAATAAGTTTTACCTCACAATTGCAATAATTGTGCATATCATGGCATATTGAGTACTAAATGAGCATTATTTGATTGAATTGTGTGTTTTGCATGTTTGTCACTCGGAATAGAAGGAGTTGTCGTAGAGAGTGCTTTCGAGGACCTGCAGAACATGAGTTTCCAAGTCTTTGATCCAAATCAAGCCCAAGAGCAAGGCAAGTGTCCTTGATCATATTGATCTTGTTTTAATTGTTTTGTTTGCAAAATTGCATGCTTGTGTCGAAATTGATGAGAAAACCCAATTGTAGGAGTTCACTAGTTTTGTATGACCACCCTTGTCTCTTGAACACTATGTAGAGAGTCCGGAATGGTATTTTACATTTTTGCATCGCTATACTCAACTGGGATGGAAATCCACTATAATTGCTTAATTATGAACTAATGAACATATGAACAATGAGGATTGGTAATAATGACCCTGTAGCAACATGGTGCCTAGGGATCTAAGCAAGATGGTTATGTAGAATGGGTTGGACTGTTTCGGTGGTTTTGCTTGCCTTAGATCTAAGGACCAGTTCGTGAAGTGACCGTCTAGGATTTACAGTGCCACCAAAAGGCCAAGTATGGGAGCGGCTTAGATGACTAATTAGTGAATTGCCAGTGCTGTTTGGACCACTAAGAATGCTCGGGGAAGGGGTAGTCAGATTGGGTTTGTTGATGATTGGTGGGACTACCCTGGGATCTGAATGGCTCAAGGGGCCCTCGGTTGAAGATGTGCTCAGTTGGAGACATCGCCACCAGTGAAACCTCAGTGGGGTCTAAATGGGCTAGTAATCACTTTGTAAAGGCTATTTTGTGATCTCTTGGCCACACACCTAAGGAAGTGTGAGATGGCATAATTGAGATTTCATAGTCAACGAAAGGTGATGAAATCACGAACTTGTGGGTAAAGCGGTTAAACCTCTGCAGAGTGTATCTAAAACTATCATGATGCTACCGGTCAATAGCAACCAGGACCCTCACATGATTAGAATTTGGACTTAAATATGGTTTAACGACTGGAATTGAATCGGGAATCAGTATTGGTTAATTAATTGACTTTGGTATATGGAATTGTTGAAGTTGAGATAAATGGGCAGTTATGAGTTGATTATGGATTATTATTGCTGAAGTTGGTTATTTAAGTTTGAATTGATGATTATTTGGGTTATTTGAGAAGGACCTCACCTAATAATGATATAATGGCATTTTCAACTGTTTTGAATGTACTTTTATGCAATTAGCCCATTTTATTATCATGCCTTGTTTAAGCTATATGTCATACTTTCCCACACTTGTTGAGTATGACATGTGCTCACCGTTGCTATTCCCCCACCAAATCCAGACGCAGGCAACCAGGTGGACTATCTGGAGGATTTCGAGGAGTACTAGGCGCGCATGTTACCGTCAAACTTGCCTATGGAGTTGAAGTCTTTAGTGTTTAGATTTTCTGTTGTAGTTTCATTAGAGTTGTAATCAAGACTATTTGGTTTGTAATAAGGTACTATTATTAGTATTATTATTTGAGACATGGCTATAATCTGTTTATCATTTGTGAATGACTTGTGTATATGTGTTAAACATCCTTGGTTCATTTTCAGAATCGGGTGTCACAATTACACTTGGTTCATTTTTCAGAACCGAGTGTCACAGTCCGAGCCCATCCCTCCGGGTCCGGATGTCAAGAAATGAAGAAGGAGGAATGTCCATCTCATCTGACAGTGGTGAGACCTACCCAATAGGTTAAATTGGTAGTTATCCTTTTCTTTGTTTTTCTTTTCTCTTTATTTTGTTTTCCCCCATTTAGTTTGATTTTTCCCCACTGCATATTTTGTTTTTCTTAGTAAGTTGAGAATCTTATATTCTCAACTATCATTTTTATATCTTTATTTCATAAATTGAAAATTGTTGGGTTTTGAAGAAAAGATTTTCTACTCGAAAAATAATTTTTCTGGGTTGCAAAAGAGGTAATTCACCAACGTGCTAATTCCATAGCCGTTAGGGAGCCACCTGCCAAAAGGGAGAATAGGGGGGCCCACTTGTCAGTGCGGCCGACCCCCCTGTTCGGCCGACTAGGGGAAATAGCCATTTCAGTTCTGTAGGATCGAAGGGCACAAGAAAATCTACAAGAAGGGGGGTGAATGGTAGATTTAAAAATCTTACACAGCGAATACACTTAAATCCCAACCCCTTCGGCAGAAAAACGATCTGTTAAAGAGATCGTGTGTGAGACTAATCTAAATGTGTTTCACCGAGACAAAAGTGATATATATCATAGAGAATCAAGTCACGAAGAAAATACAAGAAGAATCACTCAAATCCGTCGAGAGAAACTCAAGTTATGATCGAAAGATCAAACAAAGGTCAATTTGTCCTACTCGAGAAAAATAGTTCTGGAATGCTGCAAAAAAACTCATGTAGATCAGAAACCACAAACCAATGACCGTGAAATTTTGACAGATGATAGATAATCAAGTTGTTAAGACAAACCAAAAAGAATCACGTCAATTAGATCTGTAAAACTTGAGTTATGATAAAACCACCGATGAAAGGTAGTGATGTCCAGAAACTCGACGAGTAAAACTTGTCTGGAACAAGTCGGACGAACCAGGCACAAAAGTTCCTTCAAACTACAAGTTTTATTCAATAGAACACAATAGGAACAGCCCTAAGACGTTCACCATGAGCTCTAGACTTCCTAGCTTATATAACCAGCTCTTAGGCCAACCCAATCTTAACTAGGACTCTAATCTTACTCAAATCATGAATTGAAACTTTCCATAACTACTTATGACTCTTCTATACGCAGATAGAAGCAATATTAAGACTTCCAAACACCTTAGGAACGTATCCCACATTCCTAAAACAACTCAAATTCGTGTCCCACACGAAATCATATCATAACCAACTCGATACTTTCCATACTGAGCCATAACCGACTCTGTCGTAGCCAAAGTCATCAACCGATACGATCTGATCCTTCCAACCAGATCTTCCCATCCATAAATCATCTTCGGAACCATGTTTCCACGTCATGAACCGCATGCATACGTGCAAACACCTTCCTTCGACGTCTAGTAACCTTCATATGCACTCCCCTTGATTCAATCATCCTGCGCGACCTCCTGACCCGCTCAACCACAATTCCTCCTGAATTTGGTTGTTGGAACCTCATCTCGTCCCTAAGACTAGTCCAAAGGATCCTGTCACCAGCCATGTCTTGAACTCAAGCAACACCTGCACATGAATAAACAACCAATTCGTACGAGCCCAAGTCCGCGACTTGACTCAAGTCAGTTCCGAACATAACACCTTACGTGAGCACCTCACATAAGCATATTGCAAAGCATAGCAAAACGATATCAGTCATATCAACCAAAACGCACCAAAAACTTAGCGAAAGAATACTAAGCAACCTTTCCATAAGTGTAAAGCAAGTTCAAAACAATTCACATGAAAATTTGGAACATTACGATCAAGCTCCGAACCTAGAAAAAGCTAACCAGAGCTTGAGCCGGAGCTTACCAAAGCTAGTACAACCTAGCGCCGGAGCTTACCAAAGCTAGTCAGACCTAGCGCCGGAGCTAACCAAAACTAGTCGGAACTAGTCAACCCAAAAACTGGAGCTAGAGAAACATGTCGGAGCTTAACAAAGACATGCTGGAGCTACCAAAGACATGCCGAAGCTAACCAACATAAGTCGGACCTAGCAAAACATATCAGAGCTTAACAAAGACATGTCGGAGCTATCAAAGACATGCTGGAGCTAAAGACAAAGCTCACCGGAGCTACCCAAAAACATGTCGGACCTAGACAAAGAAAGTCGGACCTTACGTCGGACCTTGCAAAAGCTCGGAGCTAGAGTCGGACCTTGCTAAAAAGATATTATGACAGCATTCAAAACTTTTTTTGTCAAAGCCAATGTATTCAACACACATAGGTCTCACAATATCCCCCTTGATGAATGCATTGGCAACACCATTTAAATCCAAACATTGGCATGAAAAGTTTTGAGAAAAATTTTCCCCCTTTTTGAAAATCAAATGAGATAGAAATAACTTATAAATTTCTCCCCTTATACATACTTCTCCCCCTTGCATAATTCACATATTATCTCTCCCCCTTTGGCAATGTATTCAGCAAGGTTCAAAAGAGAAATTTTAATTGTTACGAGCATATTATAACATATACATATAAAACAAAGCTCATACAAATCATACTATCAAGTAACTTACACTATCACATCAATGAAATACATAAAGTAGTGTAAGCCATGCTAGAGATCAAGTGTAATTTTCAATTTTAGCAAGTCATGATCTCACAAACTTAACTATTTCAAAACCTGAAGGCATGACACTTGTTGCTGCATTATATTATTTTTCAAAGTATAAATTTAGATCATATGATATTTGCAAGAGATTATATGCGCATCTGCCTTATTCTAACCAACCAAGCTAAGCCTATGTCATTTGACAATCAGAAGCTTAAGGATATGGTTTTAGTCATACACTTCTTCCAAGTTCATATCTAAGTGCAATGATAAGCCATCTCAAAAGAAGAAGTGTGATGCATGCATATTCTCTTGATCTTTTCTCAACTTATATTTGTTCATAAAAAAAACTCAACAAGTGAGTTGATTACTTGATTAATTCTTTATGATTAAAAGCACTTGTGAGCATGCAACAAGTTCAAAACAGCAAGAAAGTTCGACAATGACCATATTTAGTGTAATTAATTATTCCAATTACTAGACATGGCAACAACTACAAAATGTATAACACGAGTAATGCAGTAAGAACTTTTAGCATGTAAAAGGAATCACAAAGTCATATATGTATGAAATACTATGCTCATATTATTTTAATTTCAGATTCACACATAGACTTCTCAAGTTTGAAAACTCCCCCTCAATGTAAGCCATGAGGATGCATAACCCCTATTTCACTACGAATGAAACAAAAACGAGTGAAATCCAAAGGTTTTGTAAAAATGTTAGTCAATTGTTGTTCAGTATCTATATGGTGAAGCACAACCTTTCCTTTTTCAACATTATCATGGAGAAAGTGATACCTAATGTTAATGTGCTTAGTTCTAGAATGTTGCACAGGGTTTTTAGCAATGCAAATGGCACTAGTGTTATCACAAAAATAGTGGAACACTATCTAGATCAACCCCATAGTCCTTAAGTGTTTGAACAATCCAAAGAATTTGTGAGCATGCACTAGCAGCAGCTACATATTCAGATTTGGCTGTGGATTGTGCAACTGAATTTTGTTTTCTAGAGGACTAAGCAACAAGTGAATTACCAAGAAAATGACAAGCAGCGTAAGTACTTTTCCTATCAATCCTACAACCTCCAAAATCAGCATCAGAAAAAGCTTTCAAAGTAATGGTTGAGGAAGAAGGAAGAAAAATGCCAAATTCTTGAGTTCCATGTAAGTACCTGAGAATCCTTTTGACGGCTTGACGATGTGAAGCACGTGGGGAAGCTTGAAACCGTGCACAAAGACATACGCTGAATTGTATGTCCGGTCTTGATGCTGTGAGGTACAAAAGTGATGCGATCATGCTTCTATATTATTTTTGATCCACGGGTTCACCACCTTCATCAAGTTCAAGTGTTGTTGCTGTTCCCATTGGTGTCCGAAGAGGCTTGCTTTTGTCCATGTTGAAGCGCCTTAGGAGGTCTTTTGTATACTTCGTTTGATGAACAAAGGTACCCTCCTTGGTTTGCTTGATTTGCAGCCCCAAAAAGTACGTGAGTTCTCCCATCATACTCATCTCAAATTCTGAACTCATCATAGCTGAAAACTTGGACACAAGATCATGAGAAGCACAACCAAAGATAATATCATCCACATACACTTGAATGAAAAATGAGTCATTGCCATGCTTAAGCACAAAAAGAGTTTTATCAACCTTGCCCATTTTAAACCCCTTTTCAAGTAAGAATGTTTTTAACCTATCATACCATGCTCTAGGGGCTTGTTTGAGACCGTACAAGGCTTTGGACAGTCTGTAAACATGATTAGAAAAATCTGAATTTCAAAACCCGGTGGTTGTTTGACATAAAACTCCTCATCTATGTAGCCATTAAGAAAAACACTTTTAACATCATTGATATAACCTTAAACCTTTAGATACAGCAAAAACTAACAAAATTCTTATGGCTTCTAATCTCGCAACAGGAGCAACAGTTTCATCAAAATCTAGACCTTCAACTTGAGTGAAACCTTGAGCAACCAACCTAGCCTTATCCCTAACCACAACCCCATCCTCACTTTGTTTATTTTTAAACACCCATTTAGTTCCAATTAAAGTGTGACCTTGAGGAGGGGGTACATGTTTCCAAACAATATTTCTTTCAAAATTTTCTAACTCTTCTTGCATGGCAATAATCCAAGATTCATCAGTGAGTGTGTGTGATATATCTTTGGGTTCAAAAGAAGCAACAAAAGCAGAATGAGCATGAGAGTTTGGATTGCAAAACCTGGACCGTGTAACTCGTTCGTGCAAGTTTCCATTATCTGTTGCGGGGGATGATCTTTGTAAAACCATGGGGGGATGGATGTATCACAAACTTCTTCTTCATTAGGTTCATCATAGATTGATGAGCTTGTGGCTTGTGGACGATCAGGACCAGCATAGGTGATAGTCGTAGCTTGTTCAATGTTCGGAGCTAGACACATGTCAGCTTTGGAACTATCAGGTAGTATCACCAGCTCTTCTTCTTCTTAGAAAATACCCTCCCCCTGAGGATATGAATCTGGTCCCGCAATACCGGAGCTAGTACCTGGACTAGCTTCATCAAAAGACACTTCACAAGTCTCCACAATTTGTTAGTGTCAAGTAAAAGCACACGGTAGCCTCTAGTATGAGATGGATAACCAAGAAATATGCCATCGATGGATCTAGTTTCAAATTTATCAATTACCGTGTTTCTTAACAAAGCATTTGCAACCAAAGACCCGAAAGTGTGTAACACTAGGCCTATGTCCAAACCGGAGCTCATATGGTGTTTTACCTAGCTTAGCGCGCAAGAAAACACGATTTGAGACATAACAAGCGGTTGCAATCGCATCAGCCCAAAATTTCCTAGGAGTTTGATATTCATCAAGCATAGTCCTAGCCATATCAACTAAGGTTCTGTTCTTTCTTTCTACAACACCGTTTTGTTGAGGTACATATGGTGAAGAAAATTGATGATCTATTCCATTTTCAGCACAAAAGTGATCAAAAGATTGATTTTTAAATTCAGTTCCATTATCACTTCTAATTGCTTGTAAAGATCCTTGGTGATCAATTGATAATCTTAGAAATAAAGTTCTAAAGTGACTAAAAGCTTCATTCTTAGATGTCATAAAGTAAACCCAAGAGTATCTAGAATAATCATCAACAATCATAAGAACATACCATTTACCTCTGAAGGATTGAACACGTGAAGGTCCTACGGTGTCAAGGTGCAAAAGTTGAACCGGTTCAGTTGTCATGATCATTGTGAGAGGAGTATGTGAACCTGCAACCATCTTAGCATGTCTACAAGAAGAGCATACAATATCTTTGTCGCCTTTGAGTTTAGGCAAACCAAGTATGCGATTAAGAGCACTAACACAAGTGAGATGATGCAAGCCTACGTGACCAAGTCTACGATGCCAGAAAAATAAATCTTTTGAATCATTTGAAACGAGACACCTATGCTCAGAAGTTGACATATCAAAATCAGCTTTAAAAACTCTTCCAAAACGAGACATGTTAAACAAAAGCTCACTATTTGAATCTACAACTCTGCATCAATTTTTAGTGAAAGTTATTTCCAAATTCTCATCAAGCTATTGAGAAATAGAAAGCATGTTGTTCTTCAAATTTTTAACAAGTGTCACATCTTTTAAAGTGTAGTGATCATTTACTCTAACCGAACCTTTAGCAATAATAGGAGTTGAAGAATTATCGGCAAAAGTAACATTTTCGACACGTGACACAAATGAGAGAGAGGAGAACCATTCTCTGTTACCGGTCATGTGGCGTGAGCATCCTGAATCCACAATCCATATGTTCTCCTTCCTCAAGTGTGAAACCTACACAGAAGGATAGTTTATCGTTGACTCAATATTTGGGTTAGTCAATAAGCATTTTGGAATCCAGTACTGAGTCATGCGATGTCCAGTAGGAACAACACGCGAAAGCTGTGACAAACCAGCAGGTTTATGGGTCAAAGGTTGAGGTTTTCTGTTCTTAACAATTGATTTAGAAGTTGTTACTTGTTTAGAGCGAAAACCAGTAGCTCCGGAGGTAAGGACATTTGTTTCGAAAGAAATAGCTGAAGCTCCGGATGCACAAACCGAAGGTCCGAAAGCAAAAACTAAAGCTCCGGAGGGAACAACAGAAGGTCCGCGAGCTTTCGGAGCTATCGGTACTACCGGAGCTGTCTTTGCAAGTCTCTTACCAGTGGGTATGGAAGCTACCTTTTCAAATTTTTGACTCATTAAAGCAGGTTGCATGTTTCTAATTTTAGGTTTAGCATGAAAGTTATGAGATCTAGCAGACATTTTATCCTTTTTAATTTGTTTAGCTAGTCTATAACAAAAATCTACGATATGACCATCTTTATCACAATAAGTACAATGAAATTTAATTTTGTAATCATGTCTATGTGAGCACCCAGCATTAGAAACAGAATTAGAAAGCACTCCTGCAGATTCAAAGATCACATCCTTTTGTTTAGGGATAGTTTTGATTAAACCTCTTCCAAATGATTTTACAATTTGAGGTGGATGTGTTTTAGAATAAACATGAGAAGCAAAACCTAAACCTGTTTTATCATTATAATATTTGGTTGAACTCAGTAGCAAGTTTAGATTTTTGTTCCCAACACAAAACTGTTCTAGCATCCTATTCATGTCATCAAGCTTTTTAGATAATTCTAGGCAGTTTTCACATGAAGTTTTTCCTTTTAATTTGCAATTTGAACAACTCTTAACTTCATGAGTACGTAAAGCGTTGTTCAGAATGAAAATTTCATTTATTGCATCTTTTAGTTTCTTATCAAGATTGTCACATGCAGAACAATGCAAATCATCTGTTGAATAGGAAGCATCTTTCAAGTTTTTATCATTAAGTGCAGCAAGCTCTCTGTTCTTTTCAATTTCTTCATCATATCTAGAGTGGAGGAGTGTGCACTTCTTAAAGTGGACAATTGTTCATATATTAAGTCACATGAGGGACATGCATCATCACTAGGAATCAAAGTTGTTAAAAGGTTGATTTCAGATTCTAGTGATTCAATTTTAGCAGCACTATCCCTAAACTTTTTGTCCTTTTTCTTCACAATAATAGTTGCACGAGAAATAGCATCACACACTTCATTGCAGGTAGAACATACCTCATCATCGTCACTGTTGTGTTCTGCATCCTCCTGACTTGATCTTGATCTTGTTTTACCTGCCATGAAGCATAAGTTGGCCAGATCGTCATCATCTTCATCACTTTCAAAGTCTACATCACTTGAACTGAGTTCTTGAAGTGCGGTGATGAAGCTGTTAATCATCTTGCGTCCTATGGTATCCTTCTTTTTCTTGTTGGGATTTCCAGAGGTGGTCTTGACCTTGTTCTGTTTTTCTTCACGGGTAGTAGGACCTGAAAGGTTAGGGCATTCCGTACGAAAGTGTCCTGTCTTACCACATTCAAAACAGCGTTGAGGTCCGGAGCTTCCTCTCCTTCTAGTTTTCACATTTTGCATGCTTTTGAGAATCTAGTTGAGATGAGTGCTAACTCCTCTTCTGGAAATTCCTCGATCTGCTCCACGGTTAGTGAGGACAACAAAGCAAGAGTATTGCAAGATGATGATTGGCCAGAGCTAGGCATATCACGTTGTGAGACAAATGCAATAGACTTATTTGGGTTCTTTCGTGATAAGATGTCAATTTCATGAGTTTTTAGTTTAGAATAAAGCACATCTAATGTAAGAGAACTCATGATAGTTGATTCATGAATAGATGTTACTTTCATCTCCCAAATTGACATGTCTAATGCACTAAGAAGTTGTCTAGCATTTTCAGCATCAGAAAAGTTAACATTGACACTACGCAGATTGCTGAGAATTTTATTAAAGCGATCCAAAAGGTCATCGATAGACTCACCGGGTTGCATCTCGAAAAGCATATATTCCTTTTTGAACATATAGTGTTGGATCCTTTGTGATAGTCACAAAGCGGTCTCCACACATTGTATGCCGATCGAAGGTGTGCAACGCGGTCGAAGTCGCTTTGAGTGAGTCCTTAGATGATCAAGTTTCGGGCTTTGTTGTTGTTGTCGCTGTCCCGTAGGTTCGTAGACGTAACTTGATCATTTGACGGCACATCATAAGGCTTGTACACCTTTTACCATATGGTGAAGCCTTGGGCATGGATGAAAGCTTCCATGCGTGCCTTCCAAACCTGAAAATCAATGCCAGCAAACATACAAAGTTTGGCGGAGTATTTCTCCATGATGATTAGTCAAAAACATTTGCAAATCATAAATATTAGAGCACCATGGCTCTGATACCAATTGTTGGATCGAAGAGCACGAGAAAAGCTACCAGGGGGGTGAATGGTAGATTTAAAAATCTTACGCAGCGGAAACAATTAAATCCCAACCCCTTCGGCAGAAAAACAATATGTTAAAGAAATCGTGTGTGAGACTAATATAAACGTGTTTCACCGGGACAAAAGTGATATATATCAGAGAGAATCAAGTCGCGAAGAAAACACAAGAAGAATCACTCAAATCCGTCCAGAGAAACTCAAGTTATGATCGAAAGATCGAACAAAGGTCAATCTAACCTATCCAAGAAAAACAGTTCTGGAACACTGCAAAGAAACTTGTGTAGATCAAAAACCACAAATCCAATGACTGTGAAATTTTGACATATGATAGATAATCAAGTTGTGAAGACAATCCAAAAAGAATCATGTCAATTGGATCCGTAAAACTCGAGTTATGATAAAACCACCGACGAAAGGTAGTGCTGTCCAGAAACTCGACGAGTAAAACTTGTCTGGAACAAGTCGGACGAACCAGGCACAAAAGTTCCTTCGAACTACGAATTTTATTCAATAGAACACAAGAGTAACAGCCCTAAAGTCGTGCAGCATGAGATCTAGCCTTTCTTGCTTATATAACCAGCCCTTAGGCCAACCCAATCTTAACTAGGACTCTACTCTTACTCAAATCATGAATTGAAACTTTCCATAACTGCTTAGGACTGTTTTATACGTAGATAGAAGCAATCTTAAGACTTCCAAACACCTTAGGAACATATTCCACATTCCTAAAACAACTCAAATCCATGTCCCACATGAAATCCTATCATAACCAACTCGATACTTTCCATACCGAGCCATAACCGACTCCGCCGCAGCCAAAGTCATCAACCGATACGATTCGATCCTTCCAACCAGATCGTCCCATCCATAAACCATCTTCGGAACCATGTTGCCACATCATGCACCGCATGCATATGTGCAAACACCTTCCTTCGATGTCCAGTAACCTTCATATGCACTGCCCTTGATTCAATCATCCTGCGCGACCTCCTGACCCGCTCAACCACAATTCCTCCTGAATTTGGTTGTTTTAACCTCATCTCCTCCCTGAGAATAGTCCAAAGGATCCTGTCACTAGCCATTTCTTGAACTCAAGAAACACCTGCACATGAATAAACAACCAATCCGTACGAGCCTAAGTCCGTGACTTGACTCAAGTCAGTTCCGAACACAACACCTTACGTGAGCACCTCACATAAGCATGTTGCAAAGCATAGCAAAACGATATCAGCCATATCAATCAAAATGCACCAAAAACTTAGCAAAAGAATACTAAGCAACCTTTCCATAAGTGTAAAGCAAGTTCAAAACATTTCACATGAAAATTTGGAACGTTACGATCAAGCTCCGAACCTAGAAAAAGCTAACCAGAGCTTGAGCTGGAGCTTACCAAAGCTAGTACAGCCTAGCGCCATAGCTTACCAAAGCTAGTCGGACCTAGTGCCGGAGCTAACCAAAACTAGTCGGAACTAGTCAACCAAAAAGTTGGAGCTAGAGAAACATGTCGGAGCTTAACAAAGACATGCCGGAGCTATCAAAGACATGTCGAAGCTAACCAACATAAGTCGGACCTAGCAAAACATATCGGAGCTTAACAAAGACATGCCGGAGCTATAAAAGACATGCCGGAGCTAAAGGCAAAGCTCACCAGAGCTACCCAAAAACATGTCAGACCTAGACAAAGAAAGTTGGACCTTACGTCGGACCTTGCAGAAGCTCGGAGCTAGAGTCGAACCTTGCTGAAAAGATGTTATGAAAGCATTCAAAACTTTTATTGTCAAAGCCATTGTATTCAGCACACATAGGTCTCACAAGTTCTCTCTCCTCCAACAGCTACATTTGATTCCCTAGTGACCATTGGGGAGTGCACACTATAAATAGTGGCTGTGAGGGGCACTTCTTCTCACACTTCACCTCATTCATACCTCCCCAAAGTCACTCTTGCCTACATTGTTTTTCTCGCTCTTCATTGAAGTGCTCTTGATCAATTCCCAAATCAAAAAGATTTGCTTTTGTTTGTATTTGCAATTTGCTCTCAAGTTCTTCAAGGGAAAATTCATCGGGGGGTTTTACTTTTGCTAACATCACCTCTTTTGAGTTTTTGCCTTGTTGTATTCTTGTTTGTTGTGGACATGAAAGGAATGAAGAGGTTGTTTGGAAAGAGGAAGGAGGCTGCAAGCTCAAGCCATGGTGGAGACTCAAGTGCATGCCCCTCTTCCGTTGGTACACCAAGTCCTTGGAGGAGTGTAGGAGAGGACACTCCCATGGGTGAGAGGAGCAACTGTAACACCCTCATTTACATGCATCATGCATTGCATACATCATTAGATATGTTTAACATTAATCCACATAAAAAGGAACAAGTTTAAATTGAATTAGAAGAAAAACCGCGATTGAAAAGTCTGAGAAGTGCGGATTTGTCTGATTTGCCCTGGACTAGTTTGAATTCCTCTCTGAATCCGTTTCGGACATGTCCATTTTCCTGCGGACTAGTCCGTTTTTCTCTCTGTACTAGTTTCAGACTTGTCCGATATATTGCGTACTAGTCCGGTATTTCGATTCCTTATAATTTTGCCAAGTCCCTAGACTTGTCCGAACTTGTTCGATATCTAGCGGACTTGATTGTGTTCCTCTCTGACTAAAATCAAATGTGTCCGATTTCGGCCAGACTCTTCTGTTTTTCCTCTGACTAAGTTCGGACTTGTCCGATATAGTTCGGACTTATCCGATTTCTCTCTGACTAGATATCGGACTAGTTCGGCCTTGTGCGTACTTGTCCGATAATCGTGATTCCGAGTTGATCTTTTGTTCCACAACGTGTTTTTAGGCTTTACCTTAAGTAGGGCCTAAGGATGTCGTGTCTAATCCTTTTGGAGCCTTGTGGGACCCCACACCAGCCTCAACCCTCTCTAAAACCGACCTCCATCAAACCCTAATCCTCCACCTCTATATAAACAACCCCACACCTCAACTTCACATATATTTGCCACTTTCTAAACATACCCAATCCCTAGTTCGTGGGAGCCGCCACCAAGGAGGAGAAGGAGATCCTGAGCAAGAAGAAGAGGAGGAGGAAACGAAAGAGGATCAAGTGATCAAGATCTCCATCAAGTTTTCGTTCTTCATCAACAAATCACCTTCAAGTTTCTTGTTCAACCCTATATCGTCAAGATCCAAGTGTTGTCTCCAAAACCCTTGATTCTTTGGAGTTCTAAACACATGGTATACCTTCTAATTTCTCTTTCGCACGGGAATTCAACCCCGTTTCTCCAAATTCATGTCGATCTAGAAAACCATAGCTCACTGGTTCTGCGTAGGGTGGACTAGTCCGGCCCTACAGCGGACTTGTCCGGTCTCTAGACCTAACAGCTGTTAAATTAATTCTTAATTTAATTGAATCAACTTGAACCTGTTAAAACTTGTTAATAACCATTGTAAATGATTAGTAAACATTAATAGTAACTCATTATCTCGTTTCACTTCGCATTTGCATTAATCATGCATGCCATGTCATATTGAGTAACATATGAGCATCTATTGATTGTGATTCTTGTCTTGTATGTTCGTTGCGTGGATTAGATGGATTTGCGCTAGAGGGTGCTACAGAAGACCTCCAGCACCAGCACTTTGAAGTCTTTGATCCCAATCAAGCACAAGAGCAAGGCAAGTGTCCTTGAGCATATTAATCAAGTTTTAAATGTCTTATTTGCAAAACTGCATGCTTGTGTCAAATTGATGGGAAACCCAAGATAGGAGTTTACTAGTCTTGTTTGACCACTCTTGTCGCTTGGGATACATTGTGGAGAGTCGGGAAGGGCTTTTTACCTTTTGCTTTGCTCAAATTAATTGGGATGGGAAAACAACCAAGTTACTTAATTATAGATTATTGAGATAATGGATACTGATGAACATGGTTAATGGTAACATGGTAATGGGTGATCTAAGCAAGCATGATATGTGGATGGGTTGGATGTGATGGTGGTTTCGCTTGCTGTAGATCTAAGGACCGATTCGTGGAGCGACCATCCAGGATTTACAGTGCCACCACGAGGCCAAGTATGGGTGTGGCATAGATGATTAATTAGGGTATTGCTAGTATTGCGCGAATCATTTGGCGCACCGCGGAAGGGGAGTCGTATTGGGTTTGGATTTGTGGCGGGACTCTCTGGGATCCGAATGGCACAAGAGGGGGCCCTTGGTTGAAGATGTGCTCATTTGGAGGCATTGCCACCGGTGAAACCTCAGTGGGTCCGTACATGCTAATAATCCCTTTGTAAAGGCTATTTTGTGATCTCTTGGCCACACACCAACAGAAGTGTGAGATGGCATAATAGAGGTTCTTAGTCACCGAAAGGTGATGAAATCACAAACACATGGGTAAAGTGGTACAAACTCTGCAGAGTTTTAAAAACTATCATGATAGTCGTGCCACCGGTCATGAGCAACCTGGACCCTAACATGATTAGAGAGTTTTGGTATTGGGATGATTTGGTACTTGTTATGGTTGATAATATGGTTATGACTGGTTATGGATTGAATTATGGTATTTGATATGGTTAATGGTAATGGTGAAATATGGTATAATGGTGATGAGTATGGAATATGGACTAATACTATGATAATCATTGTGGTGTACGATGGGTTTACTTCACATACATATAATATACTGTTCTTCAAATGTTTTAATGTACTTTTCAGCACTTAGCCTTTATTATTGTTGTCATTTGTATCAGCTACATGACATACTTTCCCACACTTGTTGAGTACGACATGTACTCACTCTTGCAATCCCCCCACCAACAGTTGCAGGACAGGATTGGGAGTATCATGACGTTAATGAGGAGTTCTAGACTGTGTGCTACCGTCAGCTTTGCCTGTGGTGTTTCTTGGTGTTACGCTATCCTATATGCTTAGTTTGCTTAATTAGATTATTTCCGCTGCAGTAGTTTTCAGAACTATTGATAATGATCATTAGAATTGTAATACGAGGATTACTTGAATATTGTAATAAAAGTGCTTATTTAATAATTTGAGCTATGGTAACAATCTGTTTATCATTTTTGAATCCCTTGTGTATGTGTGTTAAACATCCTAGCACATATATACTGCACTTGGTTCATTTTTTTGGAACCGGGTGCCATAGCAACCCTCAGAAACTTCTTCACGATGACGACCTCGACATACAAAGTGAAGTTGAAGATCAAGCACGCAAGCTCCTCCAAAATCGTGAGTTTTCTCATACGAAAGCTTATGAATCGGATTTGATCTCCAAAATAGGTATGAATTTTGAATTCTTTTCCATTTGGCATGCAATAGGATGGGAAAACTTTGCTCACAAAGAGGAGAGAGAGATTCACACCTTCTCTCCATACAATTCCTTTGCACACTCAAAATAGGATTTGATGGTATTACTTTTAGATTATTTTAAAAAGAATACAACATCCAATGGAAAGAATTGAGTGAAATCCTACATAGACATTGTTTGCTAGATTTAGACGCTTTGCCTAAGTTTAACAAACAAAGTTTTTGGCAAGATTTAACTTGTGAGGTCAGATGTAGTGCACCTAGGAATAGCCACTTACACAACCCTACTTTACATTTCATGCATAGATGGGTGGCTATGACTATGGTCCCTAGAGGAGAAGTAAGGGTAGTGTGTTAATGATAAGCTAAAAATTTTATTTGCTATGATTAAAAAGATAAAAGTTGCTCCAGTTATTGCCATGATGACACGATGGTTAGATGACATTCCAAAAACAGGGCCAATTGAATGCACTTCATTGATTACTCGTATTGCTACTAGGGTAGGAGCACTAGAATATTCTTCATTTGAGTATATTGAAAATTAAAGAAATTAATTTATGAAGATTATTTAGTGCAAGGACATACCCTTAAGCTTGATCAAGATGGTTCTTTGTTATTTTATTATCCCGACTTTGTCAATGAAATTCGGTTACCTAACCCAGATTATCATTTGTACAAATGTCGGAGGCTAACCATTGACCATTGTAAGGATCGAATGCCCAAGAGGGGTGGTGAATTGGGCTTCTTTTCAAAAATCAAAGCAATAAAACTTAATTACTAAAAGCCCAATTCCCTACGCAAACAACCTATGCATTCAAGTAAATAGCAACTTCGCGGTATATAAAATGCATAAGTGTAGGGTGAGAGGAAGAGAATGCAAACTCCCGAGGAGACACGAAGACTTATCCCGTGGTTCGGCAAGATCATCAAGATCTTCCTACATCCACGTTGTGGCACCCACCAAAGGGTATAGCCACACCCAAGCCACCGAGACTAGGGATCTTCACTATTCTTCTCCGTTTGCCAACCTCGGCAAGGTGGAGCTCAAGCCTTGTACAACTTGAATCCTCCGAGCTTCCACAATCGTCTTGGTAAGCTTCGGAAGTCTCTCTCAATTACAAACACCAAGGGACACTCCCTTACAGCTCTCACTACACTAGAGATTCCACTCACCAAGAATGGAAGCACACAAGCACTATCTCTAGCTAGTTCTAGCCTATCTCTTGGTGTGTAGGTGGTTTAGATGATCTAGAAGTGGTATCTCAACGTCTTGAATGCTTGAGAATGTGTAGAGTATGTCTGGTGATCAAGACATTTCGAATATACTGGTTGGAGGGGTATAAATAGCCAGCCTCCACGAAATAGCCGTTGGAAAAGTAGGCTGACATCACTGTTCTGCGAACACCGGATGATCCGATGCTCTCCCATCTGTTTTCATCGGTCAAGTTCACTTTAGCTGATGTCATTGTGTCAGATATGACCGTTGTTAGACCGATATTGCACTTGTCTTCTCATCGGATGATCCGGTGGCACTTCCTCCAGAGTTGGTTCAAACTTGATGCTTACTGGAGTGATTGACCGATATGTATATTGTTGTACATCGGAGGATCCGGTGCTACACTTGGTCTAAGGATATTGCATACTGTACTGATGGACCGATGTAACATTGCCCTTAACATCAGATGATCTGGTGAGTACTTTGTTCTGAGGTCTTCTTCTTCTGCTGAATCAACTCGACCGATGTGTTGTTCTCTGGAAACATCGGTTGATTCGGTGAGTTGATTTTGTTTGCTTCGAGTTGTTCTGAGTGATTCTTTTGTATTTGGCTCGATTGACCTCTTAGACATTTGTTGGAAATATACTTTTGATGATTTTCAAGCATTGAGTGTTGTCAATTATGGTTGAATGACTTTGACATATGAGTTTTTACTTCTAGTCTTCATAACATTGATTGATCTCATAAAATGATTGTTTAGGGGTCTCCAATGATCAGTAGTTGATGTTCATATTCATATAGATTTCATTTTATTGGGAGACCTTGCATCCACAAATTCATTAGTAAAATCCAATGGTTGTCATTAATCACTGAAACCATACCTCATAGGGGCCTAGATGCTTTCAATCTCCTCCTTTTTGGTGATTGATGACAACACAACAAGTGAAGCATAATAGTAATGAATTTGATAGTACGATACTTAAGAAGATATGCAATGAGTACAAGGTTATCACACTTAAAACTTGAAGGCTCAAAACGATCAATAACTCGAAAACTCAATCGATGAATAACTCAAGAGAAAAGTGGCACATGAATACATAATGAATAGCAAATGAGTAGCAAAAGCACCAAATTACAAAAGATATAGATAGAGACTCCCCCTACAGCTAGGACTCCCCCTGAGACTAAGCAACCCTCCCCCTGACTCTCTCTAACTCTTCTCCCCCTTTGGCATCAAGACACCAAAATGGAATCCGAGTACCTAAGAACCCTGAGTGCTCGGAGCGATGACGAACTGGTCACCGTCGTGGGTTCTGTCGTCGGAGCTGCTGCCTACTGCTGCGGCTGAGGCTGGAGTAGAAGTGGAGGGAGCTGTAGGAGCCGTAGGAGCCGCTGTCGGTGCCTGCTGAGTCAGAGCTGCTGGCAACGGGGCATTGACAACGGATGTCGGCGTCTGCTGGAATAGCGTCATAGCCGGCAGCGGAGAGTGGATCGGTGCGCCTGGAGCGAGTAGTGGAGACATGCTGATCGTCGGGATTGGCGTGGTCGGCACTGGAGCTGCAGCTGGAGCAAGGACAGGCGGGGGTGGAGCAAAGCCTGGCAGCTATGACGGCAGGGCAATCCCGGTCTGGGTGTAGAGGTTGGTGATCAACCCCAGGATGCCCATCATCGCCTGCTGCGTCTGTTGCTGCTAGTCGAGGGAGCGCTAGTGCATCCGGTCTATCAGCCCAGTCAGCCTGTCTGTGTCCTCTCGCCTCTCACGGGCGATCTGGCGCTGCATCTCCTGCTGCTGCTGCTGGAGCTCCAAAAGACGTGCTGCCTGCTCAGCTCGGGCCTGCTCAGCTGCAAGCCGGTCCAGGCGCTGCTGCTCAACCATCTGCTGGAGGAGGGAGGTGAGCCCGGACGGCTGAGAGACCTGTGCCTCTGAGACGGGAGGTGGAGTAGGGGGTGGCACAGTCGAGCCTCCAGCCTCCGCGTCGTGCTGCCTGGGTGAGGGAGGAGGTGGGAAGTACTCTTCAACGCTGTCATCTGTGTCGCTCTCGGACCATATATGCTGAAGGTCCTCACCCTGAGCCTCTGCCTGTGCCAATCTCTCATCTTCCTTCTCCAGATCTGACCAATCCTCCTCGGATAGCCGAGCATGACCTGACGCCCGACTGGACGGCCAAGGCAGCGGTCTCCAGGAGCTGGAGCACGGTAGTGGCTGAACCGTGTGACACTCTCGTCAGTGAGACTGACACGCACGGCGGACTCCTCAGGAACAACCATGAAGAGCAAGTAGCTGATCCAGTGTCCAAACACAAGCTGCCTCATCATGCCAACTCCATCAGTGATCACGTCCTCCATCTCACATATGAGGATGTCCACAATATCGAACTCCATCCCGTTCATGATGTAGAACAAGAGGGTTTGCTGCAGGCTGGTGAACCCCTCTAGGTATCCGGACCTCGGCAAAAGTGTGCGGCGCAAGGCAAGGTGCACTGTGCGTGCAGCTGGAGTCAGCAGTGCCGGTACCCTCGGCTGGTCTGGAGAGAAAGACGGTGCAAACAGAGAGCGTATCTCCTCTAGTGGTGGTGCCACTCCTCCAGTGAGCGGCCTCCTCGGTGGGTCTGCCTGTCCATACACTCTCTCGTGCAGGCAAGTGTCGTGGAGATCCACTCCTAGCAGCTGTGCCAAAGTCTGTCTCGTCAAGTGATGGTGCTGGCCCATGAACATGAAGTCTATAGATATGCGGCCCTCAGAGACGTAGAGGGTATCGTAGAATACGCGGACCCAGTCCTACGCGTAGGCACTCCTCTCGTAGGACATCAGCTCCACCAGCCCTCTATACCTCTCAAAATAGGGGCGTATCTCTGTCTCAGCTGCCAGGGCAAGCTGATCCCAATCCAGAAAGTTGTGCTGGAAGAGCTTATGGCCTCGGCGTCTATAGGTCTCGTATAGCGATTCCTGTGTTAGGATCCAAAAGCGGTTGTCCACAAGTGCCTCTCTGGGCTGCGGGAACCACTCCTCAAGCAAAACGCTCCATCTGAGTCTTCTGAGCTGCTTGGCCTTCATCTTCCTGTAAACACCTTCACCAACACGGACGTTGGTGTCCATCTCGTAGACGGCTCTCTGGGCCGCCCTGTCCTCTCGAAGATCGGCAGTAGATGGTCTCGAACGTGGTACTACCGTGGGATAAACCCCACGGGTCCTGGCTGAGCGCCGGCGAACAAGCGGCACTTCCGGCTCTTCTTCTTCCTCGGACTCATCTAGCATGGGAGGCTGCCTCGGACGAGCCTCGCGGATCCTCAATGATCCTCCTCGGCCACGCTCTCGCTCCTCGGCGGCGCGAGCAGCCATCAAAGCCTTCTTTTCCTCCTTCGACAGCTTTTGCTTCTTTGCGGCCGGCTCCGCAATGGCCTTGCCCATTCCCTTCTTGTAACGAGCCATTCCGATGAGGCAAGTGACAATGCGCGTGAATGAAGTCGATGATGTCGGGCGCACGGAACGGCGACACGAAGATCGTCACGGCCGAAAACTCTAGCGGTGTAGTGGCGGCCGTAGAGGGAGGCACCACGGTGACGCAGAGGGCGGTGATGCACGGGAGGTGGCGGTCGGCGGCGCTTGGGTGGAGCGGCTGCGGCGGTGGAGGAGAGCGGCGGCGGCGGCGCTGGAGGAAGCGGCGGCGGCGACACTGCTGCGGTGGTGCGGCGGCGGCCGGAGGGCGGCGGCGGCCGGAGGGGGCGGTGACCGGAGGGCGGCGACTAGAGGGCGGCAGCGGCGGCGTGAGGCAGGGGAGGCGTCGGGCGAAGGCGTCGGGGTCGGGGAGAGAGAAAGTGAGGAGGCGGAGCAGCGTTTAAAAGGTGGGTCCCAAACCCTAGCTTGAAATTTAACACCGGATGGACCAACGTTAAAAGATAGGAGCATCGATCGAATGGCACAGTAAGGGTATTCAAAAAGGTACCGTTGACACCGGATGGTCCGACATGGAAGGGAATAGCATCGGTGGATTTCAGCACAGTTCCAGAAATGTGAACATCGGATGCACCGATGTTTCTCAGAATGAACTCGTCGGTTGATTTGTGTTGCTGACTGAGCTGACCTTTGGCTTTGAACACCAACTGATCTGATGATGGTCTGACCTAAGCATCGAATAATCCGATGACTACAAAACAACAACATCCCATATATGTCCTTTGACCAAACAAACAAACAATGAGAAACACATGTCTTAGGACTTTTTGGGCAACCCCTTACCCCTCAAAAATACTAATTGCCAATAACTTGGCTAAGCCTTAAAGCAAATAGAACACCGAAGAAAATAGGGAGGAAATTATCCAAATAAAATGTAAGGCCCATGCTTTGTGAGCTAGAGGATGAGGCCTTCTATCTCTTAAAAGCATGTTCCTTTAGGCATTAACGCACCTAACATTTTGTTCTTCCCACATCATATGAGTTGAGATATTGCATTTCAAACAAGTCTCTTTCTCATGAGGTGGGTTCCCCTTTGTGACAATCTACCGTATGCAATGCCAAACACTTTATAATGCAAGAAGTTTAAATATGAGTGCAAGTCTATATGGCAAGCATCATGCAAGGCATAAAATAGATCTATCTTGTCAAATTTGAACCTTTCAAAGGCTTCTTCAGGGAGAGCCACTCTCCAAGACTTGGGAAAACCCAAAAGAACCTCTATCCCAAGCTAACCCTTGCTCACCCCTATCCTTTGAAAGTTAGACAAGATCTATATGAGATGCATTCTTACATGATTATAGGAACTTACATGACGTTCGATGCATCTAGCACATTTAACTCACTTCTTAGCCTAGAAAAAGTTTTCTCATCAAGTGGTTTAGTGAAGATATCCGCCAATTGTTCTTCGGACCTAACACCTCGCAATGAGATGTCTCCCTTAGCTTCATGGTCCCTCAAGAAATGATGGCGAATATCAATGTGCTTAGTGCGGGAATGTTGAACGGGGTTTTTAGCTATCTTAACCGCACTTTCATTGTCACAAAGGAGAGGAACACAACCAAGTTTAATATCAAAGTCCAAAAGGGTTTGCTTCATATAAAGAATTTGGGCACAACATGCACCGGCCGCGATATATTCCGCTTCTGCCGTGGACAAGGCGACGGAATTTTCCTTCTTGCTAGACCAAGATACTAGGGAACGCCCAAGCAAGTGGCACCCACCGGAGGTACTCTTGCGATCCACGCGGCATCTGGCAAAGTCCAAATCCGAGTATCCTAAGAGATGGAATTTCGCACCTTTAGGGTACCACAAGCCCACACTAGGGGTATGCTTAAGATACCTAAGTATCCTAAAGACCGCCTTATGATGCGATTCTTTAGGTGCCGCTTGAAAGCGAGCACACAAGCATACACTAAACATGATATCGGGCCTAGATGCGGTAAGATAAAGCAATGAACCAATCATAGAACGGTAGTTAGACTGGTCAATAGGTTTACCGTCCTTATCCGCGTTGAGATGACAATTTGTTGCCATTGGATTGCTTCTTGAGCTACAATCTCCCATCTCAAATTTCTTCAAGAGGTCCTTGGTATACTTCTCTTGATAGACGAAGGTCCCCTCTTGAAGTTGCTTGATTTGGAATCCAAGGAAGAAGTTGAGCTCTCCAATCATCGACATCTCGAATTCCCTAGACATCATTTTGCCAAACTCATGGCTAAGAGCTTCGTTAGTTGAACCAAAAATAATATCATCAACATAAATTTGACAAATAAATAATTAGCCATTGATGTCTTTGGTGAAGAGTGTAGTGTCCACCCTCCCGATATTGAATCCTTGCATGATCAAGAAATCCCGTAGTACCATGCCCTAGGTGCTTGATTGAGCCCGTAGAGCACCTTGTGCAACCTATACACATGATTAGGATTCCTCGGATCTTCAAACCCAGGAGGTTGTTCAACATAAACAAGCTCGTTAATGTAACCATTAAGAAAGGCACTTTTCACATCCATTTGATAAAGTCTAATATTATGATGTGATGCAAAGGCAAGAAGTATACGGATGGCTTCTAGCCGGGCGACCGGAGCAAAAGTCTCCCCAAAGTCTAGTCCTTCAACTTGTGAGAACCCCTTGGCCACAAGTCTTGCCTTGTTGTGGACCACAACGCCGTTCTCGTCTTGTTTGTTGCGGTACACCCACTTTGTTCCAATGACGTTCTTGTCCTTGGGTCGCTCCTCCAACACCCAAACTTCATTGCGTATGAAGTTGTTAAGTTCTTCTTGCATGGCCATCACCCAATTTGGATCTTGGAGTGCTTCCTCAATGTGAGTGGGTTCTACACATGAAACAAACGAGTAGTGCTCACAAAACGAAGCAAAATGGCGAGAACGTGTACATACTCCCCTTGACGGACTTCCGCTAATTTGGTCCATCGGATGCGCCTTGGAGATGCGTCCATGCCTCATAAGTGGTCATGAAGCACTTGGCGGTGGTGATGCGTGTTGCTCATCTTGTGGTTGGACTTGATCATGGACTTCTTCTTCTTATTTATGTTGTGTGGCTTGTGAATCTTGAGTCGGCAATGGATCATCCTTCTCTTCTTCGTCAACTTGAGGCGCCATAGATGTGTTGATGTTGGAACTTGAAGCTCCCCCTTGATCATGGCTCTCCTCAACTTTAGGCTTGATGTCTCCAATGGTCATGTTCTTCATAGCTTCTCGTAGAGGCTCATCATCTATTTCATCATGACCAAAACTCTCCTCTTGGGAGCCATTAGTTTCATCAAACTCAACATCACAACTTTCCTCAACTAAACCGGAGGTTTGGTTGAATACTCGATATGCTTTTGAGTTTGATGCATAACCAAGAAATATACCAACATCACGTCTTTCAAACTTACCGAGCCTTTTCTTGCGGTAGATGTAGCACTTGCACCCAAAGACTCGAAAGTAGGAGATGTTGGGCTTTCTCCCAATGAGAAGTTCGTACGGGGTCTTTTGAAGTAGTCGATGTAGATAGACCCTATTTGCGGCATGGCACGCCGTGTTGATTGCTTTGGCCCAAAACTTCTCCGACGTGCCATAGTCATCAAGCATTGCTCGCGCAATAGTGATGAGAGTCTTGTTCTTTCTTTCAACAACACCATTTTGTTGAAGAGTGTATGTGGCCGAAAACTCATGCTTCATGCCTTCACGGTCACACCACTCCCCAATGTTGTAGTTCTTGAATTTGTTGCCGTTGTCGCTCCAGACCTTGATGATGGGAAGTTGAAATTCCCTTTGAGCGCGGTTAGCGAAGGTCTTGAACACTTCCGGAGTTTCACTCTTGTCACCTAGAAACAAAGTCCAAGCATAGCGAGAGTAGTCATCAACTATAACAAGACAATAGAGGTTACCGCCAAGACTTTTATATGTGGACGGTCCGAAGAGGTCCATGTGGAGTAGGTCAAGTGGCTTGGAGGTTGACATCATTGTATTCATTGGGTGGTGTGAAGCAACTTGCTTCCCGGCTTGACAAGCGCTACAAAGCTTGTTCTTCTCAAATGTGACATCCTTCACACCGGTCACCATCCCAAGCTTGAATGACTTCTTGAGCTTGCTCATCCCTATGTGCGCTATGCGTCGATGCCATAGCCAACCCAAACTTGTCTTGGTGAAAAGACAAGTGGTCAAGCTAGCATCCTTGTTGGATAAGTCTACTAGGTAGAGATGTCCATGCCTAAATCCTTTGAAGATTAGTTTTTGGCTTGTCTCACTACTCACAACAACATCATTTTTGATAAAGGTGCACGTTAGTCCAAGATCACATAATTGTGCAATAGAAAGTAAATTAAAACTAAGTGACTTAATGTACAATACATTGGAAATAGATAAGTCATTTGAAATAGCAATCTTACCTAACCCAATCACCTTACCCTTAGAGTTATCACCAAAGGTGACTTGTTTATGATTGCTGGGGTTTTCTATGGTGGTGAACATACCATTATTGCCGGTCATATGTTAAGTACACCCTCTATCGAGTACCCAATGCTTTCCTCCGGCTTTGTAGTTCACCTACACACATGAATTCAATTTTTAACTTTAGGGACCCAAGCCAACTTAGGTCCTTGTATATGTGATACAAGTGTTTTTGGGACCCAAAGTTGCTTGGGGAGCTTCCCCTTCATGCCCTTCATGTCTTTGCCAATGAACCTTGCCTTCACCTTGCCATCTACTTTACTCAAGAGATAATAACGATCATTGAAAGTAGATTTGTAATTAATGGGCAATTTTGGAGAAGGCCGGTTGGGAAGAGGACACTCCCTTGTATGGTGACCGATGACCTCACAATGTTGGCAATAAGAACCAACTTCCTTGATGAAGCTTGTTCTAAGCTCCGGTGAGGGCACCTTTCCTTTGTTAGGCACCGGGAAGGATCCAAGTCCTCTCTTGTTGAAGGCCTTTGCTTGTTGGAAGAGGATTTCCTTGTGCTTGACTTCTCCTTTTAATTGTTGTGTATGAACTCTATTGATTGCATCTTGTATGTTCAATGGAGTGTTGTTTGTATCCATAGAATTGATGTCCTCATCATCTTCCCCTTCTTGAATTGGAGTCATCCTCGACTCAAGTTCATCTTCTCTTATGTGTTGGTCCAAATGTGCAACGCCATCAGATCTTTTTGTATGCATGAATGGAGGAGGCCAAGGTGGTGTACAACATAGTGCGCCATCTTGATCTTGTCCATCAAATAAGAGTGCACATTCACTTGAGCCAGGATCCCAAACAAATAAACATTGTGCCATGTTTATTTGTGCAATGATAATATGCATGATCTCATCACAAATCAAGGTTAGCACTCTCAAGCTTAGCACGAGTTTCTTCAAGAGCCTTAACCTTACTCTTTTCCCTCTTAATTATAGTGTGATATTCATTTATTAATGAAGTTAAATCATCGGGGGAAAGCTCATCATCACTGGAATCATCACATACCTTGGTGTTACCTTTAGCCATGAGGCACATGGGTGGTGGATGAAGAGGTGAGTCATCATTGTTGGCAATGGCAAGGCCGGCCAAACTTTCTTCTTCCGCTTCACTCTCTTCATCACTTGATTCTTCGTCGGTGAGCCATTCATTTGCCTCACACATGAACACCTTCTGTGGGCCATTTCTTTTCTTTGGGAAGAGCTTTGCCTTCTGCCCTTGTCATGTTTCTTCTTCCCGAAGGATCTTGGTTTGGGTTTGACCTCTTCTTCATCATCTTCACTATTTTCTAGCTTGCGACGCTTGCTCTTGTGGTTCTCTCTTCTTTTGTCCGGTTTTGGACAATCATAGGAGATGTGGCCTTGATCACCAAAATTGTAGCAAGTCTTGTGGTCGTCTCTCCTTGGTAGAAACACTTTCTTCTTAGGATCAAAGGTGTATCCCTTCTTAGTAATCTTGGAGTTCAAGCGTGAGAACTTTCTCATCATCAATGCAAGCTCATCATCGTCATCTTCACTTGATGCTTGCTCTTCTTCACTTGAGCTAGGCTCAACCACCTTCTTCTTCTTGAGACTTGTTTTCTTGGTGGAGGCCTTTAGAGCAATTGTTTTTGAAGATGATTGCTCCATCATCCCAAGTACACTCATCTCATGAGCGTGATTCTCTCCAATGAGTTACGAAACTTCAATGTGGTCAAGAGATTCTTTTTGAAGCATGGAGTTGATGATGTTGTACTTTGGCTTGGGAAGGAGCATGAGAATCTTGCGGTTGATGAGTCCCTTGCCAAGAGAAGCAATGTCACGAGCATTGATTTCTTCAATAAGCACATTCAAGCGAGAGAACATTTCATTGACATTTTCATGAGGTAGCATTTTAAATTCATCATATTTGGCTTTAAGCATGCGATATTTTAGTTCTTTGACATGAGAAGAACCCTCATGAATTTCTATCAAGCAAGCCCAAATTTCACAAGCCTTTTCTTTACTAGCAATCCTAGCAAACACATCTTGACTAATACATTCATAAATTGCATTCCTAGCTTTAGCATCCCACTTAATTTGATCACCAACATAATTGTGCTCACCAAACCCCGCATGGGTCGCTTCCCATACTTCGGGAGCAATAGCCTCTAGATAAGCGCGTGTCGGTACCCTGGGTACCGTATACCCCTTGAGATTGCAAAGATCTCAAGGGAATGTCATCTACTTGATTTGAAGACCTTCGGAGGCCCACATGTCAGACATAAACGGACCCGCTTCCCCAACATGGTTAGTCCCAGGGTCGCCACGTGTACCATCAAACTGGAGCTACCGCCCACAAGGGGGAAGCTCCAGGCTATGTACCACAACGGCACCCCCGGACCTAACCCCAGACCGAGGGAAGCTCCGGAACTGACACGTGTCTGGTGGCACCGGACCTATCTGTTCCCCACAGTACGCTCCAGAGCTGCCACGTGTCCAACCGTCCGATCTTCAGCCTCAAACCTCTGGAAGACTTCACAACGGCTCCGGATCTTCAAAGGGGAATCAAGGACTTCAAGACCCGATTAAGTGTCATTAATACTATGTTAATGACACATGATCGAACGACCTTAATTACCAGTAACGGTGCTGTCAAAGCCCGTAACTCAGTCATTAAGGGTAATCAAGCGTATCAAATGTGTATCAATATTAGTAACCACCGGGGCCACATGTCGGGCCAGGCCAACTTGTAAAGGCCTGTCCTTGTACTATAAAAGGACACGCCGACGATACATAGGGGACACTCACTCGACGCGCTCACTCTACACTCTCAACTCACTTTGAGCTCATACATCCAATACAACACCAACACACCCCGTGGAGTAGGGTATTACGCTCAGGTGGCCCGAACCACGTAAATCTTCGTGTCTCCTATGTCATTTACACTTCACCTTCTTGAATCTCCGCGCGCCCACACCGAACTTCAGACTCCGCAAACACCTTAGTAGTGTCGGGAGATCTGCCGGATCAAAACCACCGACAGTTGGTGTGCCAGGTAGGGGCGCCTGAGATTTCAAGAATGGTGAACTCAGCTGCTGGATCATCCAACGGTCATCCCGCTGTTCAAGCTGTTGGGGGCAATCCCTCCAATATGCAGCCACCAGCAGGAACCTCAGTTCCAGCAGGAGTCACACTACCACCACTGCCGCCTCCACCAGCAAATGAAGTTGGGCAGCGCGATGGCGCACCGGCGTCAATCACTGCATCGGCAAATCATGACAACCCGGAACACGCGCTCCATGCAGCACGTGCTCTTCTTCAGCGTCCACCACCTCCGGACGCATCCCAGGATGCAATGGAGCAGTGGAGGGCCAATGTGGAACACTTGGTTGCAGCAGCAGCCAACCGCATCAGCAACCAGGGTCCTCCTCCTTCAGGACGGGCCCCGTCGCAGCGACGGACCTTGTCTGGCAGACTTGGTCCGCACGTTTCCAACAACAGGAGACGTGATGCATCGCAGCAAGTGACGTCGTTGCCCTCCAGGGCACGGCGCACTCACACGGTGTCAAGGCTTTCAACTCATGACATCCGGGCGGAGCTTGATCGCCGATACTGTCAACAAGACGGCCGAGTCCATATTGAGCGTGCTCATGAAAGACGAGAAGCTCAGGACATTCCTGCTCCTGAAGGAGTAGGAGGAGGCTGTTTGGCCCTGTCCATGCATCTGCGTATGGTCAGGTGGACACAGAAATTCCGGCCTCACCTGCCGGAGAAGTTTGACGGGACCATTAATCCCGTTGAATTTCTTCAGATTTACTCCACTGCTATCCTAGCAGCAGGAGGAAATGAGGCCGTAATGGCCAATTATTTTCCAGTGGCTTTAACTGGGACCGCCCGGTCCTGGTTTATGAGCCTTCCACCCAACTCCATCAACAGTTGGGAGGAGTTGTGCCGGCAGTTCACTGCCAACTTCGGGAGTTCATACACCGGACCAGGCACTGAACTGGACCTTTTTGCAGTTGTGCAAAAAGGGGGAGAATCTCTGTGGTCATTCATACAGAGATTCTCTCAGGTACGAAACACTATCCCTTCTATCTCTAGCGCTTCTGTCTTTGTGGCATTTAGACAGGGTGTACGGTATAAGAAGATGTTGGAGAAACTAGCGATCAAGGAGATCACCAGTGACACGGAACTCTTCAGCTTGGCTGACAAATGTGCCAGAGCTGCGGAGGGCCGTGAAATGCACTCCAAACCACCTCCGGGGTAACAAAATATCCTCTAAAGGTGAAGCCACTACCTCCGGGAGTGGCAAGAAGAAGAAAAAGACCAACGGCAAGAAGAAGCCATCGGCTGGCGCATCTAATGCTGCAGCTGCTGCAGCTCCGGGTGGCCGGGGGCCACGCCCCGAGAAGCGACCTCGACCGTCCTCTGAAGATGGTGGCAAACCCAAGGTGTGGTGTCCAATTCATAAGACGGTAGCCACAGTTTGGAAGACTGTCGGGAGGTCCAAAACCTTGTCGAGCGCTACAACAAGCGCCGGGAAGAAGCTCCTTTCCGACAGAGGGAAGGAAAACAAAAAGTTGACGAAGCTCTGGCTGAAGAGGAGTTAGGTTTTCAGGATCCCAAAAAGGTCCTGAAGGCCGTCTACACCTCCGTCGACGAAGAATCTCACGTCTCTGACAACGAGCGTCGGAAGACCATGAACACCATTTTTGGTGGATCATGGGACATTACCTCTTGTCGCGTCCTCAAGACTATGCGTCGAGACATGGCCGCTGTAGCTCCTACAACCTGGGCGGAGCCTCATCAGAAGTGGATGGACACGACCATCACTTTTGATGCTTCGGACTGCCCTTGAAGCATGGTTGGAGCAGGCCAGTTACCTTTGATGGTATCTCCCACCATCAATAACATCCAGCTCCACCATGTTATGGTAGACGGAGGTTCGGGGTTGAACCTCATAAGCTTCGAAGCTTTTACCAAGCTTCAGCTCCGACCTTCGGATATCCATCCCTCCCGACCTTTCTCTGGAGTAGGTCCGGGAGCCATTACCCCACTCGGTGCTATCACTCTCCCCATTACCTTTGGGACCCGGGAGAAGTATCGCACTGAAAAGTTGGTCTTTGATGTTGCTCAGATCAACTTACCTTTCAACGCCATCTTGGGCAGGCCTGCTTTGTACAAATTCATGGCAGCTGCTCATTATGCCTACTTGGTGTTAAAGATGCCAATACCAGTAGGCGTTCTCCAGATCCGTGGATATCGTACTGCTGGAGTAACTGCTCTGGAAGAACTTCATGCGCTTACTACGGCGCAAGAGGAGGACTCCAGGCAGGAACAAGCTTCAAAACCCCCAAGCATTCGTCAGCGAGGCTCGACTTCTGCACCTCGTGTGCAGCCAAGCGGCGACACTGACATTCCCATCAAAGTCGTCCAAATTAGTTCCGATGCTGCTCAGACCACCCGTATATCGGGAGGACTGAATGAAAAATAGGAACTCGCACTCATCGCTTTCCTCTGGGCTAATGTCGACGTGTTTGCCTGGCAACCGTCACAAATGCCTGGGATCCCCAAGGCAGTGATTGAGCACAATCTGAAGATCTACCCTAACGCCCGACCCGTACACCAGAAGCCTCGGAAGCAATCCGTGGAGCGACAAAACTTCATCCGACAAGAAGTGAAGAAGTTGTTCGAAGCTGGATTCATCCGAGAAGTCTTCCATCCAAAATGGCTGGCAAACCCAGTCGTTGTGCCCAAGGCTGGCGGGAAGCTTTGGATGTGTATCGACTACACAACACTAAATAAGGCATGTCCAAAAGATCCATTCCCACTACCTAGAATAGATCAGATAGTGGATTCCACCTCCGGGTGTGAATTACTGTGTTTCCTAGACGCATATTCTGGGTATTACCAAATCAGAATGTCTAGGGAAGATGGAAGAGCATACCTCTTTTATCACAGTAGGTACTGTTATACAGCCATGCCATTTGGTCTCAAGAATGCAGCTTCAACCTTTGTACGAGCTATGTACAAAACTTTTGAAGAACTCATTAGAGACATAGTGGAAGTGTACGTCGATGACATCGTGGTCAAGGTCAAGAACAAGGAGTCACTCCTTAACACCTTAGAGGCTGTCTTCAACAAGTTGCGGGTCACGCGCACAAAGCTAAACCCAGACAAGTGTGTCTTCGGGGTTAGCTCCAGAAAACTTCTTGGTTTCCTGGTCGGTCACCGGGGCATAGAAGCTAATTCGGCGAAGATCAAAGCCATTGAAGACATGCGGCCACCAGCCCGCATCAAGGATGTCCAAAAGCTGACTGGATGTCTAGCAGCCCTTAGCCGGTTCATTTCAAGACTGGCGGAACGGGCACTTCCCTTCTTCAAGTTATTGAGAAAGTCCGGACCATTCCAACAGTCTGAAGAAGCAGAAAAGGCGTTCCAGGAGCTAAAACAATTCCTCACCACCCTACCGACTCTGGTAGCTCCGAACCGTGGTGAGCCTTTGCTGCTTTACATTTCAGCAACTGACGAAGTTGTCAGTATGGTCCTGGTTGTGGAGAGACCAGAACTATTCTATGCTCAGGAATCCAGACCCCTCCAGGAGGGTCCGGAGGTTCCTGAAAGCGAGTCTGGGTCCCAGCTCCCAGACTTGAGTTCACAAAAAGTTACTTCAGAAGACTTAGACCCCTCCGGGAGGGTCCAGGTCACTTCTGAAGAAGCTTCGGGTCCCTCCAGCCAGGACCCGGAGGTCCCCGAAGAAGGTCCGGATCCCTTAGGAAGGATCCGGGTCAATGAAGAGGAAGCTCCGGGCCCATCCAGGAGAGTCCGGACCATTCAGCGCCCAATGTACTTCATTAGTGAAGTACTTCGTGACGCCAAGACTCGATACCTAGAGGTGCATAAGATGCTCTATGCAGTTCTCATTGCCTCCAGGAAGCTTCGCCATTACTTCCAAGCTCACAAGATTTCAGTGGTGACTTCTTACCCACTTCGAGCAATCTTGCATAATCCCAATTCAACTGGGAATATTGCAAAATGGGCAGCGGAATTGGCCGAATTCGATCTTGAATTCATTTCAAGGCAAGAAATCAAGAGTCAAGCATTAGCGGATTTCGTGGCGGAATGGACTCCCTCTCCATCAAACCCTGGGGGCCCCTGTGAGCAGAAGCCGAAACTCAAGGCTCCGGTCTTCACTGAGCCTCACTGAACCCTCTACTTCGACGGCTCCATGCAAAAGCAGGGGGCCGGAGCTGGGATCCTTCTCCTAGCACCAACCGGGGAGAAGGTAAAATACATGGTGCACCTTGACTTCTAGGTGACCAACAACATGGCGGAGTACGAATACTCATCTACGGACTAAAGGTGGCATTGTCATACAGTGTCAAGCAGTTGCTGGTCAAGGGAGATTCACAGCTCATCATTAAACAAGTGAAGGGTGAATGCTCCTGCAACAATCTCCAGCTAGCCACTTACCTACTTGAAGTCCAGAGGCTTCAGAAGGAGTTTGAAGTCCTAGATCTCCACCATGTTCAGCGTGCCCACAACGCTGAAGCCGACGAACTCTCGACGAAAGCTTCAACCGGAGCTCCAGCTCCAGAGGGAACTTTTGTTCGGAGGTTGTCAAAACCCACAGCTCAGTCTACCGAACTGAGCGAAGGGGGCGAGATCATCATCCCGAAGCTGACGGTCCCGATGGCCCTGTTACCATGGCAGCCATCAAGGGTCGTAGGTGCTGCCGGAAGCTCCGAGCAACCCAGCACGCAAGACTCAAATGCTCGGAGATCCGGAGCTACTTGAAAGACAATATCCTTTCTGATGATGATGTATCCGCTGACCGGATAGTCAGATTGGCTAAAAGATACACGTTGGTAGAAGGGGATCTCTACCGGCGCGGTGCCAACGGCATCCTAATGCGGTGCATCACAAGGGAAGAAGCTGCGAGCTCCTCGCAGAAATCCATGGAGGCGAGTGTGGGAACCACGCGTCTTCCCGCACGCTGGTCGGTAAAGCCTTCTGGCATGGCTTCTACTGGCCTACATCACTCCAGGATGCAACTGAGCTGGTGAAGAAATGCGAAGCATGCCAATTTCATGCAAAGCAAATCCACACACCGGCTCAGCCGCTATAAATGATACCTCCTACATGGCCCTTCGTCGTGTGGGGGATGGACATCTTGGGACCTTTCCCAAGAGCCGTCGGAGGTTACAAGTTCCTGTATGTTGCCATTGACAAGTTCACCAAGTGGCCGGAAGCAACTCCAGTTGTGACAATAAACAAGCAATCCGCTATCAACTTTTTGCAGTCCATCGTATGCAGATTTGGAGTCCCAAACAAAATCATTACTGATAACGGGACCCAATTCACAAGTTCTGAATTTCAAGGGTATTGCGAAGACCTCGGCATTCATGTTTGCTACGCCTCCGTAGCTCACCCGGCAAGCAATGGCCAGGCCGAGAGAGCAAATGTTGAAATCCTGAATGGACTCAAAACACGCACCTATGAGCGCTTGAAAAAACATGGAGCCAACTGGATTGAAGAGCTTCCTCCCACTCTATGGGCCAACATGACAACTCCAAATCGGTCAACTAGAGAGACACCCTTCTTCTTTGTGTACGGAGCTGAAGCAATCCTTCCTCCGGAAATCACCTTGGGGTCACTTCGGGTCCGGACCTTCGACGAAGCCACGCAGGACCAGCTCCGACGTGAAGACCTGGACCTCCTTGAGGAGGGAAGGTGCCAAGCAGCTGTTCGGAATGCCCGATACCGCCAAGCCGTTCGGCGCTATCATCCGTGGCATGTACACAACCGACAGCTCGAGGAAGCGATCTGGTGCTCCGGAGAATACAATCCAGAGAAGGGTTAAACAAACCCTCCCCCAACTGGGAAGGACCCTTTCGAGTGATTAAAGTATCCCGTCCCGGAAGCGTTTGCTTGGCAACCGAGGATGGGACACCTCTCCCAAATCCTTGGAACATTGAGCACCTCCGTAAGTTCTACACTTAATATCACAGAGGTGAGTCTGTAGTAACTTGAGGTGTATGTTATAGAGTCATTGTACAGAGTCAGGTAGTTCCTCCGGGAGAACAGCCGAACCTTTCCCAGAAGGTCCGTAAAGTTCATGCAACGCTTGTCACAGTCTCAGGACTAAAAGTGTGGCTAGCTACCCTGGGTCAAACGAGAAATGAAACACGCTTAGCCTGGTTCCGTACCCTAAGAGTGTACTTGTTTCCCTTGTACCCCGGACCTATAATGAAAGACATCTTCATGTGAAACAGACTCCACGTGCATTTATTTTGTACAGGCTCAACATTTTTTATTTTTCTCTTTCTTGTCTATAACAAGGATGTGCAATTCTTAAGAAATTTTAGTTCAACCGGTTCATATGCGATTCGAGCTGTATTGTCGATTCTTTTGCATTCAAATATTGTTCATGGCCTACTCGCCTGAATGCCGCCAAGCCAATCTAGGGCCGGAGTGTGCTATCGACTTTTGCATTCAAATATTGCATTCAGAATCGTGTTTGACCTAAAATTTTCTTGGGAATCGTAAGCTGCGACGAAGTTATAGGCAAGGAGCGAATTTTACTATTTTTCTTGGCTTCAGTGTGCAGGAAAAATAAAGAATCCAAGTTGATGGAGAAAAAGCCAGAGCTGACGAAGCTCCGACTCACCCTAGGTGGCTTGTAATCGATGTTAAACACTGAAAACGAGCATCACCGGAGCAACCAAGATCCGGTAAAGCTAGGGGGGCCAGCTGTCGATGCAGAGTAAAAATGGTGAGAAGATTCCACAAACGGAGTCTGCTATCGACAAACTACGCGTTGGCAAAGGTCACTGCCGGAGCTACTAAGCTTCGACAACCCGGAGGTCTAACTATTGATGCTCTACGCGTTGATAGGAACTATTGCCAGAGCTACTCAGCCCCGACGGTAATTAATACCGGAGCTTCAGAGCTCCGACAACCTCAGTGGGCCTTCACTATCGAAGACTTCGGACCTACACTCTACAAGTTCGAAGCAAACGAGTCTTCAACAAAACACAATATCCTCTTGGTACATGTTCACAATCAAATTGTGTACATCTACCAGGGGGCCAAGTGAAGACAAAAGTGTTGAAGACAGACAAAAAATGAAATTCACAAAAATTTGGATTTCATTCATCTGGAGACAAGGGATTACAAAATTGGGGAAGAAAAAGAGAGAATACAAGTGGGAGCTACAGAGATGGTCCTAAACCCTATGGAAGAACTGGGCGACCTTCTGAGCAACCTCTGACACGTTGGCTCGGGTGGCTTCACCTTCTCCTTCGACGGGACCTTCAAGAACCGGGTCCAGAGGGAATTGGGGATCCCGGCTGGTGTAGCACGTCAGCACATATTTTGCGACGTTCTTCGCCAGGGACTGCCCCTCAACCTCCAACTGGTCCGCGATAAAGTCACCCACCTTGGAGAGTTTGCTACCCGCCGTGCTCAACGCCTGCAACACCAGGTCTGGCTCCGACTCCAGATCATCCGGATGCTCGGGACTGAAGCCCATCGGTGTCAGCGCGTCGTTGGCTTTGCTCAGGAACTCCCAAACCTGTAGGGTGTCCGCAGCCCTCAAGCCCTTCAGTTCCTCCAAGGATCTTTTGGCCGCCATCAGTTCAGAATTCTCGCGAGCAAGGCGCTCAACCTCTTTGGCATTTTGCTGAATCTTTTCAGCAACCTGCTTCTCAAGTTTTCCGATCTCCTCCTCCCGGAGGTAGATCTTGTTCCGGCGGTCAACCAGGTCTTTCTCCCTGCCCCTCACTTTCTTCTCCCTGGCAGCGATGGCACACTCTTGCTGGTAGAGTTCCTACCCTCGCACCCAGGCCTTCTCCTCCTCCTCAATGCAATGTTCTTCCAATTTCTTGGCGCGTTCCTCAAGGCCCTTGTCAACCAGAGCCACCATTTCGGCGAGCTCCTCCTCCCTCTTCAGGATGTCGTCCCGAAGCTCTAGGAGTTTTTGCTCTTCATCCTCGAGCCTTTTCTCCCTCTCCTCAAGTGCCTCCCGGCGCTTGATGAGAGTAGTGTTAATGGCTTCAAGCCTTTCTCGGCGATCATCAGCCGCACTATTAGCTGCCTTGGTTTGCTCGTAAATGGCCCGGGATTGAGCGTCGAGGGAACGAGTCAAGCTCTCCCTGTCATCCAATAATTTGCCCCAGTATTCTAGGCAGACCTTCTCCTGCTTGATCCATTCTTTGTCATCTGCCAGCCTCGACTGCGCCAGCTTGGTCTCGAAGTAGAGCCGGTTACGCCACTGCCTAAGGGTTTGGCGCTCCTATTCAAGAGCCTTGCTGTCGTGGTAGAACGCCAGTTGGACTTGATGTAGACTGGAGCAAGCGTTGTCAATATACAACGACAGGGGAATAGGTTCCGGACCTGCTGGGGTCTACTCCGCTGGTTCCAGTGGGTTCTCACTTACAAAAATTTGGTCCCACTCTACAAGAGTGGTCCCCTAAGCCTCCACGGCACTAGGGCCGTCCTCCGGGATAGCCTCAGTTGCCACTGAGGAGGGTCCCGCTGTAACACCCTAATTTTCATGCATCATGCCCTACATGCACTCATATACATTTTTAACATTAACCCACAACAAGAGGAACGAGTTTAAAATTTATTCGGAGCATTTAAAATTGATTTGAAACAAAATTGCACTTAAAACGCAGGAAAGTGCAGTCCGATTTCACTGAGGACTAGTCCGATTTCTCTCTGACTAAAAATGGACTTGTCCGTTTTTGCTGCGGACTAGTCCGATTTTGGCTCTGGAAACTTTCGGACTTGTCCGATTTTGTGCGGACTAGTCCAATATTCCATGAATCCTTGGAAATTTGCTAAGTCCCTGGACTTTTCCGCACTAGTCTGGTGTTCCAGCGGACTTGTCCGTTTTTCCTCTCTGTTCAAATTCGGACTTGTCCGATTTTTGGCCAGACTTGTCCGATTTTCTCTCTGGATGACTTCGGATTAGTCCGGTCCTTTCCAGACTTGTCCGATATTTCGCGACTCCGAGTTGATCTTTTGTTTTACGACTTGTTTCTTGGGTTTCACGTTAAGTGGGCCTAGGTACGTCGTGTCTAACTCTTTTAGAGCCCATGTGGGACTCTAAACCGGCCTCTACTCATCCCAAAACTCGAAATCCATCTAACCCTAGCCTCCACCTCTATATAAACAGCCCCACCCCTTGGTTTGATATCTATTTGCCACGTTTCCACCCACCCAAACCCTAGTTCGTGGGGAGCCACCATCAAGGAGGGAGGAGAAGATCCCAAGCAAGAAGAAGAAGAGGAGGAAACGAAGAAGGATAGAGATCTCCACCAAGTTTCGTCCTTCACCACCAATTTATCTCCAAGTTCATCACTAACCCTAGATCATCAAGATCCAAGTGCTACCTCCAAGTTTCTTGATTCATTGGAGTTCTAAACACCTGGTATACCTCCTATTATCTTTTGCTTACGTGAATTCAACCCCTAATCTCCGAATTTATGTCGATCTAGAAAACCCTAATCTGGTGATCTCGTGGAGTGCGGACTTGTCCGGTCCCTAGTGGACTAGTCCGATCTTTCTGGTTAAATTGTGTTGAATTAATTCTAAAATTTGATCTAATCGACCCCAAACCTGTATAAACTTTTTAAAATCTATTAGATCTAGTTAGTGATCATTAAAAGCAATCTAGTAACAAGTTCTACCTTGCATTTGCATCAATCATGCATGTCATGTCATATTGAGTAATATTTGTGCACTCTTTGATTGTGTTTCTTGTCTTGTATGTTTATTGTGTGGATTAGACGGATTTGCGCTAGAAAGTGCCGTGGAGGATCTACAGCACCAAGAGTTTGAAGGCTTTGACCCTAGTCAACCGCAAGAGCAAGGCAAGTGTCCTTGAAGCATATTGATCCTGTTTTTAAAATAAATGTTTTGTTTGTAAAAATGCATGCTTGCGTCAATTTTGATGGGAATCCTACGGTAGGAAGTTTACTAGACTTGCTAAACCACCCTTGTCACCTGGAATTTATGGTAGAGCGTCGGGATGGACTTTTACCTTTTTGCTTCGCTTAATTAATTGGGATGGCAAACGACACTACACATTTAATTATGCATCAATGATATTCTGGTTAATGTGAACTGGTCAATACGATGGGTGATCTAAGCAAGCCTGGTATGTGGATGGGTTGGATGTCATGGTGGTTTGCTTGCTTTAGATCTAAGGACCGGTTCATGCGAGAATAAGCCAGGACTACAGTGCCACCACGAGGCCAAGTATGGGTGCGGCGTAGCTGATTAATTAGGGCTTTGCTAGTGCTGTTTGGACCATTGTGGATGCTCGGGGAAGGTGTAGTCGGATTGGGTTTGTTAATGATTGGTGGGACTACCCTGGGATCCGAATGGCTCAAGAGGGGGCCCTTGGTTGAAGATGTGCTCAGTTGGAGGCATCACCACCGGTGAAACCTCTGTGGGGTCTAAATAGGCTAGTAATCCCTTTGTAAAGGCTATTTTTTGATCTCTTGGCCACACACCAACGAAAGTGTGTAATGTGACCGACGGGTCATGGGCACAAGGGAGGTTCTTAGTCGCCGAAAGGTGATGAAATCACGAACACGTGGGTAAAGTGGTACAAACTCTGCAGAGTTAAATAAAACTATCATGATAGCCGTGCTCCCGGTTATGAGCACCTGGACAACTTCCATGATTAGAGGGAAATTGGAATTTGGGATGGTTATGGTTTGGTAATGGTTATGGATGGTTATGGATTAATTTCTGGTATTGAATATTGTTATTGACGATGGTGAAACCTGGAATTATTGATGATGGTAGTGAATTCAGATTGGTATTATGGTATTACTTATGATTATGATGGGTTTACTTCACATATATATAATATATTGCTTTTCAAATGGTTTTACTGTACTTTTCAGCACTTTGCCATTATTATTGTCGTCATTTGAATCAGCCACATGTCATACTTTCCACACTTGCTGAGTATGACATGTACTCACTCTTGCAATCCCCCCCCCCCAACAGTTGCAGGTCAGGATTGGGAGTTTAATGGCGATAATGCGGAGTTCTAGGCCGTTTCTACCGTCAGCTTTGCCTGTGGTGTTGCATGGAGCTGCGCTATCCCTTTTGCTTAGTTTGCTTAGTTGCTTAATTAGTTTATTTCCGCTGCATTAGTTGAACTTGTCATTAATATTCATTCGGGCTTGTATTCGAGGATAATATGGTTTGTGTAATAAAACTTCATAATTAATCTTGTTCTGTGGTAATTTTCTGTATACTCTTTTGTGATTGCACTCGTGTATGTGTGTTGAACATCCTGGGCACACATATGCGTTAGCTTGGTTCATTTTTCGGAACCGGGCTTCACACTCGCGGAAGAAGTTCCGACCTCCGGAAATGGTTCCGAAGGCCTCGCTGCCAGGTCTTCATTTGCCCCCTCAGGCAGGGGGCCAGCAACTTCATCTGGGTACTCTGGCTCGGAGCAGGCACCTTCGCCGCCAGCACTTCCAGAGCAGGGGCTACTTCCGGCTCCGGCCTGGGCCCCTCCTCTGCTGATGGCTCGGGTGTTGGCATCTCGACCACCATGGGTTCGAGTGCTGATGCCTCCGCAACAACCGGCCCTGAGGCCAGAGCTTCAACCTCAACCGGCTGAGGCGCCGGAAGGTCTTCAACTACAATCGGCTCTGAGGCTGGAGCTTCGGAGGTAGCCGGCTCAACCGCCGGAACTTCCTCCACATCCGGCTCACTTGTCGGGACTTCAATAACCTCCAGCTCAACAGCCGGGGCTTCGACAATTTCCGGCTCTGGGGCCGGAATTACTGCTTCCTCCGGCTCAACGGCCGAAGCTTCCATCATCTCAGCATCAAGACTCGAAGCTTCAACCTCCGGGGCAGGTGCCGCTGGCGCATCTTCTCTCCCGCGGTCCGGCGCTACCACGAGAGTCTTGGGGGATGAGTCGAAGTCCATGACCATGACAGCTGGCGCCGGAGCTGTCGCAGCTTCATCCACCACTTGGGGCGGCACCGGGACAGGAGTAGGAGCTTCCGCCCTCACAGCTTCAGCTGTTGTGGCTGAGGGTGGAGCCTCACTCCTTTTCTTGGGAACGCTGCTGATGATGGATGAAGAAACTTAAAAAACAGTTACTACAACAAAACAACTGTCTGAGGTAAAGATTAAAAATTACCCCGGGAGGCTTCTGCACCAGCTTGCGCGGAACCTCTTTCTCGGGCGTTCTGGGCTGACCATAGACGCCGCTGGCATGGAAGCTCCGGAAGGCCCCCCGGAACTCGTTGCAGCCATGGGCATTTCCTTAGTCGAGGCCCCCCTCGACCGGGAAGGACATCCGGACCCAGAGGCCTCAACTGGCCCTGGTGTTGGAGTCGCAGGCCCGGAGCTAGCACCCCGGGAAGACGCCGCTGCAGGTACAGTCGCCGCGGTTGTAGAAGACATCCCCCTCCGGGGAGAAGGAGCTAATGCAGAGGATGCAGGCCTGACGGACCTTCCGTCGGCATGCTTCAGCTTCCTCTTCCAGCTCAAGGGTTCATCCGCCAGCTCTTTGCCCGTGCCGACGACTTCGATCCTTGGCTTCGATGCAGGGTCGGAGCCACCTTCGGAAGCCCCAGGGATCACCACCCTGGAGGTCGATCTTCTCTCGACGACACCGAGGTCGTCGAGCATCGGCATCGTCCGCCGGAGCTCTCTGCTAAACTCTACTTCCATGTTCAGAGGGAGGAAGGCTGGTGGCAGGGTCAAGTCATCACCCGCGACGTCGATGCCATGCTGGAACTTCTTGAGATGAAACTCCAAGGTTGCCCCCGCCATGTTGGACTTCAGCCCGGTCTCGACCCGGTCGTCATCCATCACACTGTTGAGGGCCCAAGCAAGTTTTTCTCTCCTCTTCAGCGGTGCCCACCTGTTGACCAGGAAATTGCAAAATACCGCCTGAGGAGTTAAGCCTCCCTCCACACACTGGCGGATCCTGGTCAGAGCAGGGTTGAAGGCATCCGACAACACCGGAGCTTCACTCCATACTGCAGTGTCAATGTTGGGGAGGCCTTCGGGCAGCTCCAGCTTCTCGTGTTCCTCCACCCGGATAACTATCCAATCCTTCTTCCAATCATCCCACTTTCCATAGGGAAATGACCGGAGGTACTTGAATGGGCACTTCTTGCGCTTCACGAAGTAGTAGAAGCCAAGGTACTCATTACTCCTACCGGTGGTATGGACGGTGAAGAAGGTCCGGAAAAGCTCAATGCAGGGGGGATGCCCACCCACATTTCACAGAAGTGGACGAAGAAAGACACTAAAAGAATGGAGTGGGGGCCAAGGTGGTACAGCTGCAGACCATAGAAGTCTAGCAGCATCAAGAAAAATGAGGAAAAAGGTGGGATCAACCCCACCATGGCATACGAAGAGAAGTACACCATCTCGCCGGCATGCTCCTTCTCGAATGGGAGCTCTCCCCCGGCGCGGACCAGGCGGTTGAAGAAGTCCGGGGACCACCCCATGAGGGCCCGGACCTTCTTCAAATCACCTTCGGTCTTCAAACGGCTCTCGCGGAGACCCAACTCCATCGCAGCACAGCGAGGCAAGAGAGGAAAAGAAAGCACAAGTTGGGTGTTTGAGCGCAAGATCAGATGAGAGGCGTAAAGAACCCCAGACGGTGCGGGCTTTCCTTCTTAAGTAAGCCCTCGCAACGCTTGGATGGAAACCGCAGGGAAGTCAAAGATACTACTCAAAAATTCACCCTGTCGATGACAAGAGGGCCCGGGACCACCCCGACGATCAAGTCGACGTTCTTACCCAGGTGAACAGTTGTCATCATGGAAGGCGGGAAGCCCAAAGGCGGCGGCCTGACAAGGCGCGCAGAACCGATACAATTTTTGTATCGGGAACCAGCGTCCTTCAACTGCGTGAGATCCGCACGCCAAAGATCTCATTTGCTGCACCTGGGATATGCCACGCGGTGAGGATTTAACTCCAAAACTATCGCCAACGGCACATATGAAGACCTTTGAAGACTCGATCCAGAAGTCGAAGGGTGGACCCACCTCCGGCGGAATGACTTCACCCAAGGGATCTTCCCCAGAGGTGGGCCCAAGGGGCCACTGTCAGTACCCTGGGTACTGTATACCCCTTGAGATTGCAAAGATCTCAAGGGAATGTCATCTACTTGATTTGAAGACCTTTAGAGGTCGGGGGGTCAGACATAAACGGACCCGCTTCCCCAACATGGTTAGTACCAGAGTCGCCACGTGTACCATCAAACCGGAGCTACCGCCCACAAGGGGGAAGCTCCAGGCTATGTACCACAACGGCACCCCCGGACCTAACCCCAGACCGAGGGAAGCTCCGGAACTGACACGTGTCTGGTGGCACCGGACCTATCTGTTCCCCACAGTACGCTCCAGAGCTGCCACGTGTCCAACCGTCGGATCTTTAGCCTCAAACCTCCAGAAGACTTCACAACGGCTCCGGATCTTCAAAGGGGAATCAAGGACTTCAAGACCCGATTAAGTGTCATTAATACTATGTTAATGACACACGATCGAACGACCTTAATTACCACTAACGGTGCTGTCAAAGCCCATAACTCGGTCATTAAGGGTAATCAAGCGTATCAAATGTGTATCAATATTAGTAACCACCGGGGCCACATGTCGGGCCAGGCCAACTTGTAAAAGCCTGTCCTTTTACTATAAAAGGACAGGCCGACGATACATAGGGGACACTCACTCGACGCGCTCACTCTACACTCTCAACTCACTTTGAGCTCATACATCCAATACAACACCAACACACCCCGTGGAGTAGGGTATTACGCTCAGGCGGCCCGAACCACGTAAATCTTCGTGTCTCCTGTGTCATTTACACTTCACCTTCTTGAATCTCCGCGCGCCCACACCGAACTTCAAACTCCGCAAACACCTTAGTAGTGTCGGGAGATCTGCTGGATCAAAACCACCGACAGCGCGCATGCGTGCTTTCCAATAGGCAAAGTTCTTGCCCTCGAAGATAGGAACCGAACCCCCAACCTTGGCCATTTTAGCTCTCTAGCGGTGAAGCTAGAATGATCCAATGAGCGACCTTGCTCTGATACCAATTGTAAGGATCGAATGCCCAAGAGGGGGGGGGGGTGAATTGGTCTTCTTTTCAAAAATCAAAGCAATAAAACTTAATTACTAAAAGCCCAATTCCCTACGCAAACAACCTATGCATTCAAGTAAATAGCAACTTCACGGTATATAAAATGCATAAGTGTAGGGTGAGAGGAAGAGAATGCAAACTCCTGAGGAGACACGAAGATTTATCCCATGGTTCGGCAAGATTATCAAGATCTTCCTACATCCACGTTGTGGCACCCACCAAAGGGTATAGCCACACCCAAGTCACCGAGACTAGGGATCTTCACTATTCTTCTCCGTTTGCCAACCTCGGCAAGGTGGAGCTCAAGCCTTGTACAACTTGAATCCTCCGGGCTTCCACAATCGTCTTGGTAAGCTCTGGAAGGCTCTCTCAATTACAAACACCAAGGGACACTCCCTTACAGCTCTCACTACACTAGAGATTCCACTCACCAAGAGTGGAAGCACACAAGCACTATCTCTAGCTAGTTCTAGCCTATCTCTTGGTGTGTAGGTGGTGTAGATGATCTAGAAGTGGTAGCTCAACGTCTTGAATGCTTGAGAATGTGTAGAGTATGTCTGGTGATCAAGACTTGTCGAATAGACTGGTTGAAGGGGTATAAATAGCCAACCTCCACGAAATAGCCGTTGGAAAAGTAGGCTGACATCACTGTTCTGCGAACACCGGATGATCCAATGCTCTCCCTTCTGTTATCATCAGTCAAGTTCACTTTAGCTGATGTCATTGTGTCAGATATGACCGTTGTTAGACCGATGTTGCACTTGTCTTCTCATCGGATGATCCGGTGGCACTTCCTCCAGAATTGGTTCAAACTTGATGCTTACTGGAGTGATTGACCGATGTGTATATTGCTGTACATCGGAGGATCCGGTGCTACACTTGGTCCAAGGATATTGCATACTGTACTGATGGACCGATGTAACATTGCCATTAACATTGGATGATCCGGTGAGTACTTTGTTCTGAGGTCTTCTTCTTCTGCTGAATCAACTCGACCGATGTGTTGTTCTCTGGAAACATTGGTTGATCCGATGAATTGATTTTGTTTGCTTCGAGTTGTTCTAAGTGATTCTTTTATATTTGGCTCGATTGACCTCTTAGACATTTGTTGGAAATATACTTTTGATGATTTTCAAGCATTGAGTGGTGTCAATTATGGTTGAATGACTTTGACATATGAGTTTTTACTTCTAGTCTTCATAACATTGATTGATATCATAAAATGATTGTTTAGGGGTCTCCAATGATCAGTAGTTGATGCTCATATTCATATAGATTTCATTTGATTGGGAGACCTTGCATCCACAAATTCATTAGTAAAATCCAATGGTTGTCATTAATCACTGAAACCATACCTCATGGGGGCCTAGATGCTTTCAACCTTCTTCCCATCGAGGAAGCACGAAGAAGTAATATCTCTGGCAGGGTAACTAGAAGCTGTGCAAGGAGAGCGGCCATACCTCCGACAACCTCCACAGTCCATGAGTATGAAGAGGAAGAGAACCCAATGGGTGATGCACCCGGATGGACTCAACCTCCATCGTATGAGACCGAAGGTCCATCTTGGCATGGATGGCCATGTGTCACATGGGAGTCGCCCCTATTTACTTCAAGATCTAGCAACTTGCCTCCAACGTCCATGAGAAGATGTCACTAGACGTATGAAAGAGCTTGAAGTCAGAACGGATGACATCTACAACACTCTCCAAGGACATGTCCAAGGTACCCAAGACTGGCAACAACACATGGACGCTCAATTCACCCACTTCAACTCCACACTACAACAACAACAAGACGATCTCACTGCATACTTCCATTATCAGGGTTTCAACCCTCATCACGGAGGTGAGTGAAGAACAAGCTTGGGGGAGGACCCCTACTTGAGGTAAATTGTATCAACCCCTTGCATATTTATTTTCCATTCAACCATCATCCACCTTGCATATAAAAAAATAAGTAGGATAGATTTTTTCAAATAAAATAAATGATGTGCGGTAAGAATGACTTGGAATTCACATAGATGAAATGATGAATAGTTGCTCTGTTTTAATTTTCCTAAGTCCCTAGTTTACAACTTACTACTCTCCATTATATTGCTGTCATTGGCTAAAACTTTTTTGCCTTAATTTGGAAATTGTGGGTAGCAAAAGTTTAATCCATTCTAAGTTGTTGTGAGATATGATATAGTGATAGGGCTGCTATTCCTAGTTTGAAAGTGAAACTTAGATTTCTGAAGAAATTCTAAAAAGATTTAAGTTACTCTCATTTGATTGGAAATACCTACCAAAGTCATATGATACATCACATTGATAGACCTTGTGCATATGCTATTTGTATTCACAATGAGCTTTGCCAAACTAGTATAGACCTATGTGAGATTTCATTCATTACTTTTTGAATTCAAGACTTCACTTGCACATGCTATACTTCTATAGTAGAAGTAAGCAAATTCCTATCATAACACCATTCCACAATAAAAGAGAAAATCCATACCATTCATGCTTAGTATTCTCTCCAAATTTATCGTAGAAAAAGGGAGTAGAAGACATGGCTACAAGCAAAGAAAAAGAAGAAGAAAAAGAAATGCATGCTTACATCATAAGCATGAGGAGAAAAAAAAAGAAAGAAAAGTAGCCATGTTTCATCCCTGCAAAATAAGAGAGTCCACTCAAAAAGGAGTCTTCTCAAATATCCACATCCACCTCCATTCCATCACACATGCACAAGTCTTGAATCAAATTATTTTGAATTGATTTCTCCAGGCTTGCTCTTTTGACTGAGCAATATTATGTGTTGCAAATATGCCTACTATATTCCCTACCAAGCTCCACATACAAGCCTTATTTAGTGGTAGGATGAATTTAGGCAAATGTAACGTCCTCAATTTTCAAAATTCGATTAATTCAAAATTAAATAAGAACTGTAGTTTTATTTCAAAATCTCTTCTTCAACCATCCGAATCTCGAGGGCGAGATTCATGTTAAGGGGGTAGAATTGTAACACCCTGATTTTTGAGTTTCGACAAATTAAAAATTTAAATGGGAATTTAGAGTTAATAAAGGGAAGGAATTTGTTTAAAAAAATATAAAATATATGCATATCATCTTAGATTTGCATTCATCCTCCGGTATTGAAATTCATTTATTAAGATAAATACATTAAAACCAATTAAATTGCCATAACGAATATAGAAGGAAAGAAATAAAAGATGAAAAATGAATAATATGAGAAATAGACAATAGTTAATAAGAATAATTAAATAGAATAAAAAAAGAAACTAACAAAGAGATAATGAATAACAAATAATAGAGAAATGAAAAATAGAAGATATAAATATAACTAAGTAAATAAATAAATAAAAAAATAAAAAAATATATATGTAAGTAACAAATAAAATGAAAATAAAAGATAATAATGATAAAAATAATAAGAATATAAAAAATATAAATAATAAAAAAAATTAAAATAATAATTAATAAGAACAAAAGAAAATAACTAAAATAAATAAATAGAAAAAAAAGGAAAGCTAACCATGTCGTGCGTGTCCTGACCACATCCGCACGTGGATGCTGGCCAGCACCGTGCTGCACCAACGTAAAAAAATAATAATAAAAAGGATTGGCAGCAAAAAAAAAGAGTTTATCGTGGCCAAAGCCAAAGCCTGGCCTCATGTAGGCCTGGCCGGACGCTGCTAGCCAGTCCCCTCGGGACTCTGACCCAGAGCCACACCATGCCCAAACAAAAAAAAGGAATCACCGTGTGCCTGGCCAGAGACCTGGCCGTTCACGGCGCCAGGGGCCGTGGCCTCGCGTGCCCACCCGGGTCAACACGGCCCCAGCGGTCGTGCTGCACAGGCCGAGCCAACCCCCATCAGCCATCGCTCTGGCTATAAATAGCACCGTGCTCTTCAGTACACAGCCGCCGCAAGCACAAAAAAAAACCTAGCCGCCAGGCACAGAAACCAGAGGCCGCAAGGGAGAAAAATAGGAGGAGAGAAGAGGGAAGAAAAGGGGAAGAAAGGAGCCGCTGTCCGCGGGGATCATCACATCGTCACCGTTCTTCATGGGAGACCGCTACGTCGTTGCCATCATCATGCCGCCGGATGATCGCATTGCCATCTCCTTCGTCTATATCATGCCTTCATCTACCTCGTCTACGTTAGACTGCCGTCATCTTCATCAACGAAACCTTAGATCCCGGAGACACGCCACGTCGCCGCCGCTCCACGACCGTCCGGACTTGATGCACACATGGTAGGTATTACAATCTAAATCTAGACTATTAATTTGGTTCTAGTATATGAATTAGATCACATCTAGAACTATTTTATTTGATCAGCCGTTAATCATCGCTAGATCGTCCCAAAATCACTTGGAACGCATAAGTTAGATTAAATCATACAAGATCAATATGATATTTTAGATTTGACAAAATTTATATTTTCAGTATTATTTAATCTGTTTTTCAGAATTAATAAATAACATTAAAGCCTAGTTAATTCGTAAAGTAGCAAAATAAATCCAGAAAAATTCCTAAAAATTTAGAATAAATTCTCGTAAGTTATTAATAATATTTTAAGCATATTTAATGTTCTGAAATAATTATTTTGACCCTGAGTTAATTTTAATTAATTCCAAACTTGATCAATTAAATAGGAAATCATTATCAAAAAGCCATAGAAATTTATATAGCATTAATACAAACATATTTTCTGTATGCATCCATATTTTGCATATTGATTAATGGTTGCAATGCATTTATTATGTATGTTTGCTTGTGTATGTGGTTGATTGCGAGTAGACGGTTTGCTCAAGTGGTTATGATCGAGAAGCGAGTATGCGTGGATCTTTTGAGTTGATTGACCATCGGAATTGTGGAATATTAAGGCAAGTGTCCTTGACCATATTGATCCTGTTTTTAAATGTTTTATTTGCAAAACAACATATTTGTGTCAATTTGATGGGAAATCTTATGATAGGAAGTTTACTAGCTTTGTTAAACCACCATTGTCACCTGGAATACATGGTAGTGAGTCGGGAATGGTTTTTTTTACCTTTTTGCTTCGCTTAATTAATTGGGATGGGAAAACAACACTACACATTTACTTATGCATTAATGATATTCTGGTTAATGTGAACTAGTTAATATGATATGGTAATGGGTGATCTAAGCAAGCCCGATATGTGGATGTGTTGGATGATATGGTGGTTTGCTTGCCTTAGATCTAAGGACCGGTTCATGCGAGAATATGCCAGGACAACAGTGCCACCACAAGGCCAAGTATGGGTGCAGCGTAGTTGAATAATTAGGAGCGCTGATAGTATTGTATGGACCATTGGATGGCGCGGGGAATGGGAGTCGAGGAGGGCTACCCTTGGATCTGCATGGCACACGAGGGGGCCAGTGGGTGGGAGAATAGAGATTCAAGCCTGCTGGTGAAACCTTAGTGGGCCCGTACATACTAGTAGTCCTTTTTGAAAGGCTATTTTGTGATCTCTTGGCCACACACCTACAGTAGTGTGAGACGGCATAATGGAGGTTCCTTAGTCACTGAAAGGTGATGAAATCACGAACATGTGGGTAAAGTGGTACAACCTCTGCAGAGTGTTAAAAAAAACTATCATGATAGTCGTGCTCCCGGTCACAAGCACCTGAACAACTTCCATGATTACAATTGGACTTGGGTTTTGGGATGGTTTGGTATGGGATGGGTTATATCATATGAGTTTGGTTGGTCATGAGAAAAATACGAAATTGGCATATGGTGATGATATTGATTGTTGGCTGGTTATAAATATGCTATGATGGTAATTGAGAGTGATGAATATGGATTATGATAATTACTTGGGATATGATGGGATTAATTCACATAAACATGGTAGGATGCTTTTTACATGTTTTAAATGTACTTTTCTGCAAATAGCCATTATTATTACCATTCCTTGTTTTAGCTACATGTCATACTTTCCTACACTTGCTGAGTATGACACGTACTCACCCTTGCAATCCCCGCCCCCCAACAGCTGCTAGAGATATTTGGAGGTCAACATGGAGCACTAGGTTGCGTACCGCCGTCGACTGCCTGTGGAGTTGGAGTCGCCTACGCTAGATTATTTTCCGCCACACTAGAATCAAGGTATATTTACTATTTGTGACATGGTTAAATTCTGATTTCCGTTTGTGATGCATTTGTGTATGTGTGATGAACATCCTGGGCACACATACATTGCACTTGGTTCATTTTTCAGAACCGGGTGTCAGAGCAAAATTCCTTGGTGAGGAAATATTTGCACTACACATAAATGAGAGACCAAGAGAATCAAATTGGGATACTTAAAATGTAAATTGAACTCTCCAGAAATTGAGTGGAACTTGATTTCTAGGGTATTTGTGCTTCATTTGTTGTTCTATCTTTCAACCACCCATGAATAGGAGATGGCATAAGCTCCATATTGAATTGAGATGGCTGAAGTACCATGCCAATTTTTGCAATACTAGGTAAATTATTTTGTTGTGCACATGGTACTTTTTAAAAGTAGAACATAGAAGCAACTCTTGATCATCAACCTAAAGTCTCGACTTTGCTCGTGATGAGCAAAGGATAAGCTTGAGGGAGTTTGTTGAGTGTTGTTATATACCAATTTCACTAGTCAATATAACTCAATTATGTGAAGGAAATATCATTTCTTGCACACATCACCTTTCTATTTAACCTATTTCCACTTGTCCTTGGAGAAAGTAGTCAATGCAGGTATTTTATGCAGAATCGAAGAGAAACAAGGGGATGGATCCTATAAAATATCATTCTAGCCAATCAAGCAATGGCATGTGGCACCACATGGATCAAATGGCCCACAAACAGAAGTATTCGAGGCCATCCAACGGTGTAGCACCCATATCAGTCAAAGGGACCCACCTGGAAGTCACCCCGAGGAAGCACATAGGAAATGGTCCAACTTTCTATTCGGTCGACTAGGGGTTCGGCCGAACCCTTCTTGGCGCCAGACTCGGTCAGCTTCCACATGTTGACTCCCTGTGGTGACCTGGTCACGATGAAGACTGATCCCCGCGCTTTTGGTGGCGGGAACCGACCCTTCTCCAAGCTATGAATAGGACTCCTCACCCCTCACTTCAACACACACCACTTGAGTATTCATCCATTGTATACACTACTCTCCATAGGTTTATAGGAGTATAGGATGTAGAGAGGAGATTCTCTAGTCCATAGTCCAGGTAAAAGGGGAGTAGAAGGAGTCTCTTCCCAATTCCTAATTGGGAAAGGTATGGCTCTTATATTCCTATTTGTATTTGTGACTTTGATTTTAATAAAGATGTTATCTTTAGTCTTTTATTGTTCATATAGTTGGATGAAGTGTTTCTTGTTTGATTGTGGATTCCATGTATGTGGTAGGAGTAGTATTTATGATTATGCTATACTATTCTCATTATATCATCATAAATACTACAAACCCCCACTATAGTCCAATTAGCTATGACATGATTATGTTAACATGAATCACTTATTCTATGAATTAACATTGGTTCAACAATGATTTAGTTCACTGCCTTGGGATGGCTTGTGCCTAGGATCTTAAGGTAATTACTTAATATGCTAGCATGGTGCTAGGATAGAAAGTAGCGTCGAATGTCTCGTAGACCCACAGATTGAAGAGGTAGGCAATAGGTGGTGACAACCGTATCTATCCTTTGTAATCCTCCACGTTCGGCTATGCAATAGGCTCTTTGCGGGAGTCATCCTAGTATTGCTAGGGGTAAACCCATGCTTGATGTGTTAATCCACTTAGCATGAGAATTCATAATTAACATGATCATTAGTAACTAACTTAGGCTATGTATATGTACACTAGAAGCATAGTAGGAGTTTCTACCTATCCCTTAGCCTAGTCCTTCTTTACCTCATTTATCCCCTTAGGATAGAATGCTATTGTGTGTGTCACACTACTCAAATTATCATTTATCCATCCTTACTAGAACCCTATCTAGGCCAACCTAGCCTCTCCATTTGATGATTGCTTTACTTCCATCTGACCTTCCTTTGGAAGAATATAAATGACACCTGTCGGTACCCTGTAGATGGGGTACCCTCGCACACAGGATGAAGACAGCAAGGCGCGTCCAGAGGCGCGCCTTGCATTCTATAGGCGCCAAGGACTTTGCCTCCCTTGAAGATCAAGCTGCGACGCTGCCACGTAAGCCTTGAAGATAAGACTTGGCTCCTCCTGTGTGATGGGCTCCCGAGATGCCACGTGTAGGGACGGGACCTCACCCATCCTTGGGGGAGCGCCCTCGGGACAGTCACGTGGCACAAAGCGCAAAGGGCCAGTACCCCCCAAGCGAAGAAGCACGGAGCTGCCACGTACCCTGGGGAGCCCTGGAGCCGCCACGCGTCATGAAGGACCGAAGCAAGCCTTCCTATCGAGGACCTGCCCCGGCGCTGCCATGTGTCCCGCGGCTCGCCCCAAACAGTGAGGTGCGGGAGTTAAAAGGTGGAGCGCTCCGCTTTGGTCAAACATTGAAGACCAGCAACCACCCGTGGTACACGACGGGGGGCATGCCAACAGTTAGAGACTGCTATGACCAATCACATCACAGTGAAGGCGCTGCAGGCCTATCCCACTTGGCCAAGTGGGTAGCTTGCGGCAACAAGACAGGCTGATCAGACATCTTCTGCTACCGTCAGCAACGGCGCATGGGCTACTGACAAGGGAGACCGCAAGACGGCGAGTCTTCACTGCCACGCTCAAAGAAGCTTATGCGAGAAGCCTTAGATTTTTAGGATAAGATTGCCTCGGGACTACCTGTCGGGCCCGAGACCCCACTTGTAAGGCATCCGGTCTTGGTTATAAAAGGCTCAGACCGCCATCGCTACTGGGACAAGACTCAGAATCCCCGATACACACACACTCGCATACACACTCACCAAGCAATACAATCCACCGTGGAGTAGGGTGTTATGCTCCTTGCGGCCCCAACCACGTAAAAGTTGATTGTCTCATACTCTTCCGCTAGAACACTAGTTTGAGGCCTAAGCCCCGACGAACAAGAACCTCCGTGGGCTGCTCCTTAGCAGATCTAGGGGATGTGTTGCATTGACCCTTCGACATTTGGCGCGCCAGATAGGGGTTTTTTCCCTCAAAAAGTGGTAGCGCTTTCACCAACCATGGTGTTCATCAAGCCTGAGAGCTGCGGCGAGATCAAGCTGCAAAAGGTTGACCATCATGTCGAAAAACACGTGGAGAAGGAGTTCCAAAAGCCGGAATGCACCGTGGAAGCGGTACACCAGGCTGTGAACTTCGACCTCAACAGCGACCACGAGCGTCGCAAAGCACTCCACATCATTTGTGGAGAATCTTAGGAACCCACTTCCAGAAATGCGGTCAAGACCCTGCATTGGTCAATGACTTCGTTAGCCTCTATGCATGCCCCAGCGCCACATCACAAATGGATGGAGACGATGATCAGCTTCGATGCCTCCGACTGCCCCGAGAACATGGCGGGAGCCGGGCAACTACCCCTCCTCGTCGCCCCTATCATCGCCAATGTAAAGTTTGACCACGTCATGGTATAGTGTGGAGCCAGCCTCAACCTCATCAGCCGTGCGGCCTTCGACAAGCTGAAGATTCCCGTGTCTGAGCTTGCCACGACAAGATCATTCTCGTGGGTAGGACCGGGGAGTGTTACCCCGTACGGGTGAATCCACCTCCGGGTGACCCTAGGGACACCCGAGAACTTCAGGACGGAGAATATCCTATTCGACGTCGCAGAGGTTAGCCTCCCTTACCATGCCATTATCGGCAGGCCAGCCCTGTACTGGTTCATGGTAGTAGCCCATGACGGCTACCTCGTCCTCAAGATGCCGACACCTTCCGGTGTCCTCAAGATCTGCGAAGATCGTGCTGCTACAGTGACGGTCTTGGAAAAGCTCTGAGCATTAGCAACGGTCCCAACACATGTCCTGAGTGATGCTTAGTTGAGTAAGCCTTCGCCAAACCCACACACTCGTAGCCGCGCCGCTGCACCATGAGTGCAGCCCTACAACGACGAAGGCGTACCCATCAAGACAATCCAGATTGGCTCTGATGCGGCTGAGACCACCCATATCGCGGGGAGTCTGGACAGCGAGCAGGAATCGGCGCACACTACTTTCCTGCAAGCTAACGTCGACGTCTTTGCCTGGCAACTGTCGCAGATGCCAGGCGTTCCCAGGGAAGTGATTGAGAACCCTCTGAAGATCTACCCCGACGCACGACCGCAACAAGAAAGGCCTCTATCGGTACCCTCCGTACCGGATACCCCTTGGGATCGCAAAGATCACAAGGAAACTCCATCTACCAGATTTGAGGACCTCCGAAGGCCCCACATGTCAAGAATAGCCGGACCTGCTTCCCCGACATGGTTAGTCCTGGGGTCGCCACGTGTATCACAAGAACGAAGCTATCACCCACACCTGGGAAGCTCCGGTTAGAATACCAATATGGCACCCCCGGACCTAACCCCAAACAGAGGGAAGCTCCGGTACTGACACGTGTCCAACAGCACCGGACCTACCCGTCCACGACGGTGAGCTCCGGAGCTGCCACGTGGCAGCTGCCAGACCTTCAACCTCAACTACCAGGCCGGTGGACCCCCCAACGGCTCCAGATCTTCAAGGCTCAATCAAAGACTTCAAGACCCGATTAAGTGTCATTAATACCATATTAATGACACACGATCGGATGGTCCTTAATACTGGTAATGGCACTGTCAAGGGCCGTTACCAGGCTATTAAGGGTAATTAACTCCATTTATTGTGTATCAAGCGTGTGTAACCGCTGGGGCCACCTGTCGGGCCAGGCTAACGTTGTAACGACTAGTCCTTGTATTATAAAAGGACTGGTCGACGATACACAAAGGACGGTTGGAAACAACTACGGAACACCCTGAGCTAGACGAGCTTCTTCTTCTGGAGATTCTTCTAGACTCACAAGCTTAATACATCACCAACACACCCCGTGGAGTAGGGTATTACGCTCAGGCAGCCCGAACCACGTAAATCTCCGTGTACATGTGTCTTTCACCTTCTTGAAACTATGCGCATCCTTCACCGAACTACAACTCTTCGATTTACCAAAGGTAGTGTCGGGAGATCTGCCGGATCCAAACACTGACAGTTGGCGCGCCAGGAAGGGGGGCGCCCGAGATTTCGAGTATGGTGAACTCAACTGCTGGATCATCCAATGGCAACTCTGCTGTTCAGCCCACTGGAGGCAATCCCTCCAACACGCAGCAACCAGCAGGTGACATGGCTCCAGCAGGAGTCATGCCTCCACCACCACCGCCTGCACCAGCACGTCAAGCTGAGCAGCATGACGGTGCATCAGCGCCGGTCACTGCATCGGCGAACAACAACAACCCTTAACACGCGCTTCATGCAGCACGTGCTCTCCTCCAACGTCCACCACCTCCAGGTGCATCCCAGGGTGCAATGGAGCAGTGGAGGGCTGATGTGGAACACCTGGTTGCAGCAGCAGCCAATCGCATCAGCAACCAAGGTCCTCCTCCTTCGGGGCGGGCCCCATCACAGTGCCGGACTGTGTCTGGCAGACTTGGTCCGCATGCTTCCCAGAATAGGAGGCGTGCTGCATCACAACAAGTTACGTCGCTACCCTCCGGGGCGCGATGTACTCATACGGTAACCAGGATGTCAACTCATGACCTCCGGGCGGATCTTGATCGCCGTTACCGTCAACAGGACGGTTGTGTCCATATCGAGCTTGCTTGCGAAAGGCGAGAGGCTCGAGACAGTGCTGCTCCCGAGGGAGTAGGAGGAGGCTGTTCTGCACTGGCCATGCACCTATGCATGGTCAGATGGCCACAAAAGTTCCGGCCACACCTGCTGGAGAAATTTGACGGGACTGTTAACCCCACCGAGTTTCTCCAAATTTACACCACCGCAATCCTTGTGGCCGGAGGTAACGAGGCTGTAATGGCCAACTACTTCCCAGTGGCTTTGACTGGGACCGCCAGGTCCTGGTTCATGAGCCTTCCTCACAACTCTATCAATAGTTGGGAGGAATTGTGCCAACAGTTCACCGCCAATTTCGGGAGTTCATACACCCCACCAGGCACCGAACTGGACCTTTTTGCAGTTGTACAGAAGGGGGGAGAATCCCTGCGCTCATTTATCCAGAGGTTCTCCCAGGTATGAAACATCATTCCTTCTATCTCTAGCGCTTCTGTTACTGTGGCATTTAGATAGGGCGTATGGGATAAGAAGATGCTGGAGAAGCTGGCGGTCAAGGAGATCACCAGCGTCACAGAGCTCTACAGCTTGGCAGACAAGTGTGCAAAAGCTGCGTAGGGTCGTGAAATGCACTCCAAACCACCTCCGTAGGATGGTAAAAAATCCTCCAAAGTCGAAGCCACTACCTCCGGGAGTGGCAAAAAGAAGAAAAAGTCCAATGGCAAAAAGAATCTGTCGGCCGGCGCATCTGCCGCTGTAGCTGCTTCAACTCCGGGTGGCCGGGGGCCACGCCCCGAGAAACGACCTCGGCCGTCCTCTGAAGATGGTGGCAACTCCAAAATGTGGTGTCCAATCCACAAGTCGAACGACCACAACTTGGAGGACTGCCAGGAGGTCCAAAACCTTGCTGAGCGCTACCACAAGCGCCGGGAAGAAGTTCCTTTCCGTCAGAGGGAAGGAAAGCAGAAAGTCAACGAAGCTCCGGCTAAAGAGGAGTTGGGCTTCTAGGACCCTAAAAAGGTCCTGAAGGCTATGTACACCTCCGTCGACGTCGACTCCGACGTCTCCGACAATGAGCGTTGGAAGACCATGAACACCATCTTTGGTGGTTCATGGGACATCACCTCCCGCCGTGTCCTCAAGAACATGCGGCGGGACATGGCCTCAGTAGATCCTACAGCCAGGGCGGAACCTCATCGAAAGTGGATGGACACTGTCGGTACCCCGCAGACCGGGTACCCCCACGCACAAGGAGAAAACGTCTAAGGACTCGACCTCTACTTAAGAAGCCGAATTCGAGGCTGCCACGTCGTGGAGGGAAGGACCAGATCCTACCTCTCCATCGGGGAGGGCTCCCGAGCTGCCACGTGGCCGGCAGAACTGCACCCTCGCCTCCCCGCTGAGGCGGGCTCCGAGGCCGCCACGTGGCCAAGCAGAATCTCGGGGCCAGGCCCCCTTCCTCGTAGGGAAAGGCACCAGAACTACCACGTGGCCCGCAGGGCTGAGCCTCCACCCCTCCACAGGGGTGGGCTCCGGGTGCGCCACATGGCATGTACCATCGAGTGCTCGACTCCCCGCAGAGGCAGGCTCCAGCGCAACCACGTGGCGGACGGCCAACTCCGTGCGGTAGGACACCGCAGTAAAGGAAGGCATGTGCTGCTCGAACAGACATTAAAGTACGCGCGCTTTCCCCAGGTGAAGTGGAGTCGCGCATGCGTAAGTCAAGGCTCCAGTGTCCTATCTTGTCCAAGTAGCCGGTACAGACCCACGCCGCAAGACGGACGAATGGGCCGCAAGGACAAGACGGGCGGGACGTGCACTGCCATCATCACCAACTATGGGTACCCCTCGCGCGCGGCGCGGCGGGACGACGCATTGACGCCCCTGACAAAGGGAAGTACATAGCATTTAATCTTAGATCTTGTATAGGATTTGGCTCTCCCCGGGACCACCTGTCGGGGCCTGGGGCCCACCTTGTGACTGCAGAGTCCTTGGACTATAAAAGGGCTCTGCAGACAACCTTCACAAGGGATCGGACAATCAGACTAAGACTCATTCACACTCAAGCAAGGCAATACACAAACACTCCCGTGGACGTAGGGTGTTACGCTCCGGCGGCCCGAACCATGTAAAACCTCTGTGTTCACCATCTCACTGGGCTCAATCTCCTAGGACTAGCCCTTGTGAATCCAAAGAACCTCCGTAGGCTGCTCTCTAAGCAGGTCTAGGGGAAGTGTCGTTTAAGACCTTCGCGCGCCAGGTAGGGGGCTTTTTTCCCGTGAAGATTTCCACCAGTAGCAATGGTGAATAGCCATTCCAACGCCGGTACATCCAGGCCGCAGTCACGGCGATAGGCGGTAGCAGAGGACCAGACATCATCTCGCTCTAGAGCGGGATCCCGCTGTAGAGCAGCGAGGCCGGGACCTTCACATCGCCCTGCTGTCACCTCGCCGGTGGCAGGTCGGCACACCACACCATGGCGTACTCCAGCCGTGACGGCAGCTACAGCGCTGCCGGCAGCAAGCCCAGAGAGTGCGCTCGCAGCAGCACGCGAACTACTCCACAACCCACCTGCTGGAGATGTTCCTCAGGGAGCAGCTCAGCAGTGGATCAATAACGTCGACCACCTCGTCACCGCTGTGCTCAACGCACCTCCACCAAGGGAGACACATGCCGAGCCGATGCATGTGTCGTTGTCACGGACTCCAACCATCGACCGATGGACGGCAGACTCGCACTTGACCAGGATCTCAACAACAGACCTGAGAACTGGGGTGCAGCGCCGCAGGTCGGGAGAAGACTGCCGAGTTACCATCGAGTGACAGAGGGAGCGGCGGTGCAACCTTGAGGCGGACTACAGTGCGTCGGGCCCTGTTCCCCAGGCTCACGCCGTGCCACCGCCGAATCCGGTGTATGTTACGCCACCTCATACCAGGTGTACGTCGCGCCCCCACCTCCACAGGCGTATGCTGCACCACCCCAGCCTCAGGTGTACGCAGGTCCGCCTGTACACCAGGGGTATGCAGTGCCACAACCAGCGCCAGCCAGCCCCACCCAAGGGTGTGCGGCCCTGGCACCTCACCTCCGTTTCGTGGTCTGGGCACGAAAGTTCCGTCCACACATGCCGGAGAAGTACGATGGGAGTGTCAACCCGTGAGTTCCTACAGATCTACTCCACCGCGATACTAGCTGCAAGAGGCGACGAGGCCGTCATGGCCAACTACTTCCCCGTCGTCCTGACTGGCCCAACCCGGTCATGGCTCATGAACCTGCCCCAGGGGTCTATAACCTCCTGGGATGAACTGTGCCGATAGTTCGTGGTGAACATCGACAGTTCCTACAAGCACCCCGGCACGGAGCTTGACCTCCACACCGTCAGACAGCGCGCTGGAGAGATGCTGCGATCATTCATCCATCGGTTCTCTCAGGTACGAAACACAATCCCTCATATCGCTAGCGCGTCAGTTATTGTAGCGTTCAGGTAGGGTGTGAGGGACAAGAAAATGCTTGAGAAGCTAGCCACACATGAAGTGTGTGATGTCTCCGAGCTGTTTGTCCTGGCAGACAGATGTGCTAGGGCAGCTGAGGGATGCAACTGGCACTCCCAACCTTCCTCAGAGGCAAGGGAAGCCACGCCGACTGAGGAAGGAGCCTCTGCAAAAAGCAGCGGCAAGAAGAAGAAGAAGGGCAATGGCAAGAACAAGCTAAAGCCCGAAGCCCATGCAGTGGCAGCCGCGGCTCCCGGCGGAGCCCGGCCGCCGCGCCAAGACAAGCGCCCTCGACAGTCGCCTGAACCCGAGGAGCCTGACTTCAAGTGCCCGGTGCACCGCACAAATAGCCATAGCGCTAGCGAGTGCCGGGAAGTGAAGAAGTTTGCGGAGCGCTTCCGTGAACAGAAGCAGAAGCAGCAGCGCCAAGAGGGCGCACCTTCCCGCCAGAGAGAGGGCAAGCAGAAGGTCGATCCCGAAAAGGAGGATGACAGCAAGATGGGGTTCCAGGAACCCCAGAGGGCGGTGAAGGCCATCTTTGAGGGTCGCGACTCCGACTCCAGCAGCGATAAGGAGCATCGCAAGACTCTTCACGTCATCTACAGGGGAGCCATAGACCCCATCTACAGGGGAACGCGGTGAAGACTCTGCGACGGGCAGTGGCTGCGGTGGCCCCCGCTCCGAGCCTGGCTCCCCACCACAAGTGGATGCGCTCGGCAATCAGATTCGACGCCTCTGACTACCCGAAGAACATGGCGGGAGCAGGGGTACTCCCGCTGCTGGTGTCCCCGACCATCACCAACGTGAAGGTCTTCCATGTGCTGATTGATGGCGGGGCAGGCCTCAACCTCATCTCCACGGTGGCCTTCTGAAAGCTGCAGCAGCCAATGTCCCGTCTCACACCTTCGAGCCAGTTCTTGGGTGTCGGACCTGGGAAAATCCTCCCGTACGGTAACATACACCTCTCGGTGACCTTTGGGACCCCGGAAAACTACCGTACGGAGAGCGTTTTGTTCGACGTGGCAGACGTCGATCTCCCCTTCAACGCAATCATAAGAAGACCAGCGCTCTACAGGTTCATGGCCATAGCCCACTACGGCTACCTCGTCCTAAAGATGCCGACGCCTTTTGGCGTCCTCAGAATCAGAGGGGACCGCTCTGCTGCAGTGTCGGCCTTGGAGCAGCTCCAAGCACTTGCAGCGGGGAGGGCTCTGGCTCCGGAGGCTCGAAGGAGAGTCGACCAGAACAAGGTCCGACGCAGCGGGCCTCCACTTCTGCACCTCGTGTGCAACCAGTCGGCAACGACGTCCTAGTAAAGGTCGTCAGGATTGGTTCCAAGGCTGCCCAGACAACCCGCATCGCAGGGAACCTGGACAGCAAATAGGAACTCGCGCTCATCACCTTCCTCCGGGACAATGTCGATGTGTTTGCATGGCAACCATCACAAATGCCCAGGATCCCTAGGCAGGTGATTGAGCACCATCTGAAGATCTACCCTGATGCCCGACCGGTGCAATAGAAGCCCAGGAAACAGTCCATCGAGTGGCAGAACATCATCCATGAAGAAATCAAGAAGCTGCTCGATGCTGGTTTCATCCGGGAGGTCCACCACCCACGGTGGTTGGCCAATCCTGTTGTCATCCCCAAGGCTGGTGGGAAACTCCGGATGTGCTTCGACTACACCAACCTGAATAAGGCATGCCCAAAGGATCCATTCCCTCTTCCTAGGATAGATAAAATAGTAGACTCAACATCAGGCTGTGATCTTCTGTGTTTCCTAGATGCGTATTCCAGTTTCCACCAAATACCAATGTCTAGGGAAGATGAGGAACACACTGCTTTCATAACAGTAGATGGCCTGTATTGTTATGTCTCCATGCCTTATGGACTCAAGAATGCTCTCTCCACCTTTGTACGTGCAATGCATAAGACATTTGGGGACCTCATTAGAGATCTGGTAGAAGTGTATGACGATGACATCGTGGTAAAAATTAGAACCCGCACATCCTTATTAGACAACCTGGCCCAGGTCTTCAGCAAGTTGCGCACGACGCGCACGATGCTGAACCCAGACAAGTGCGTCTTTGGGGTTTCAGTAGAGAAGATCCTTGGTTTCTTGGTCTCACACCGAGGAATTGAAGCTAAACCAGAGAAGATCAAGGCGATAGAGCTGATGCGGCCGCCGGCCCGCATCAAGGATATGCAGAAGCTTGCAGGGTGTTTGGCGGCCCTCAGCCGGTTCATCTCAAGACTGGCTGAGCGGGCGCTCCCCTTCTTCAAGATTCTACGGAAGTCATGTCCCTTTGTGTGGACCGAGGAAGCGGAAGCGGCGTTCCAGGAACTCAAGAAGCACCTGACGACGCTCCCCATCATGGTGGCGCCGGAGCCCGGCGAACCACTCCTGCTCTACATCACCGCAACAACGGAGGTGGTCAGCATGGTCTTGGTTGCAGAGCGGCCGGAGCTACTGCTGCTGCAAGCAACCCAGGGAGCCCCTGGGGAGGAAGCTGAGCCTCAGGGCCTGCATCCAGCAGAGGACCCCCTTGTTGTGTGCTCTAGTGACCAAGAGCCCTTCGGGTCCCAGCCCCCGGAGGTCCAACCAGATCCTGGGGGCCACATTCCCCAGGATGCAGACACATCGCAAGGAGCTCAGAACCCCCCAGGGAGGGTTCGGACCTCCCAACGGCCTGTCTACTACATCAGTGAGGTCCTCCATGAAGCAAAAACAAGGTATCTGGAGGTACACAAACTGCTGTATGCAGTGCTCATAGCGTCGAGGAAGCTCTGGCATTACTTCTAGGCTCACCGGGTTTCAATGGTGACCTCCTTCCCACTAAAAATCGTCCTCCACAACCCCAACTCGACTGGCAACATTGCCAAGTGGGCAGCGGAGCTGGCGGAGTTCGAGCTGGAGTTCCTACCTCAACATGCAGTCAAGAGCCAAGCACTGGCAGACTTCCTGGCAGAATGGACTCCATCGCCAAGCAACCCAGGGGGCCGGACAATGGAGAAACGGTGCCCAAGGCCCCAGTTTTCACCGAGCCCCCCTGGACGCTCTACTTCGGCAGCTCCTCGCGGAAGCAGGGGGCCGGGGCCGGGGTCCTGCTCCTCACCCCGACTGGGGAGTAGTTCAAGTACATGGTGTGCCTCGACTTCGAGGTGACAAACAACATGGCAGAATATGAAGCCCTAATCTTCGGGCTAAAGACTGCCCTGACTCTCAATGTCCGTCAACTTCTGGCTAAAGGTGATTCCCAGTTGATCATCAAGCAAGCCAAAGGGGAGTGCAGCTGCAATGACCCTCAGCTAACAACATACTTGCTGCATGTCCGGAAGCTGGAAAAGGACTTTGAAGTCTTAGACCTGAGCCATGTACCCCGAGCTGACAAATCAATCGCAGACGACCTGTCAACAAAGGCCTCCACAGGGGCCCTAGTGCCTGAAAGAGTCTTTGCAAGGACGTTACCGCGACCAATCGCCCGAGCAGCCAAACCGGGCGAAGGGGGTGAGCCCAGCACCTCGACGCTGGCAGTCCCGACGGCCCTTCTACCATGTAGCCCGCCAAGGATCGTATGCGCCACCGGGAGCTCCGTGCTACCGGGCGCCCAAGATCCAGAGGCTCAAGTAAGTCCCGATGCATGGATCTCGGAGGTCTGGGACTACTTGAAAGACAACATCCTTCCCGAAGAACATGCCCTGCCAGAACGGATAGTCCGCATGGCTAAGAGGTACACGCTGGTGGAAGGGGATCTCTATCGGCATGGCGCCAACGACATCCTGCTGCGTTGCATTACTTGGGAGGAGGGCTGCGACTTGCTCGCAGAGATCCATGGAGGCGATTGTGGGAACCATGCATCATCCCGCACGCTGGTCGGTAAAGCCTTTCGGCACGGCTTTTATTGGCCGACAGCACTCCAGGATGCCATCGAGATGGTCAGGAGATGCAAGGCGTGCCAGTTCCATGCCAAGCAGATCCACACACTAGCTCAGGCGCTGCAGATGATCCCACCCTCATGGCCATTCGCTGGATGGGGGTTGGACATCCTGGGACCCTTTCCAAGAGCCGTCGGAGGATTCTGACACCTCTACATCGTAGTAGACAAGTTCACCAAGTGGTCGGAAGCCGCCCCAGTTGTCACCATCAACAAGCAGTCAGCAGTCAAATTCATCAAGTCAATCGTCTGCCGGTTTGGGGTCTCGAACAGAATCATCAGTGATAACGGGACATTGTTCACAAGTGCAGCGTTCTAGGAATACTGCGAGGACCTTGGGATCCAAGTCTGTTATGCATCTGTCGCTCATCCAGAGAGCAATGGACAGGTCAGAAGGGCCAATGTAGAGATCCTCAAGGGCCTCAAGACTCGCACATTCTCACACCTTGAGAAGCATGGTGCAAACTGGGTAGACGAGCTTCTGTGTGCCCTGTGGGCTAGCCGGACATCAACCAGTCGGGCCACTGGGGAAACGCCTTTCTTCTTGGTGTACGGGGCAGAGGCCGTCCTCCCCCCAGAAATTACCAGGGGCTCCCCCCGTGTCCGGGTGTACGAAGAAGTCGCGCAGGACCAGCTCCGGCATGAAGACGTGGACCTCGTCGACGAGGTACGAGCAAGAGAGGCTCTCCGAAATGCACGGTACAGGCAGACGCTCCGGCGCTACCACCAGAGGACCGTGCGGAGTAGGGAGCTAAAGGTAGACGACCTGGTGCTGCGTCGCATACTCTCCCGGGAAGGGGCTAACAAATTCTCCCCCAGATGGGAGGGCCCCTTCCGGGTTACGGAGGTATGCCGCCCTGGGTGCGTCCACCTAGCTACGGAGGATGGAAAGCGACTGCCTAACCCCTGGAACATCGAGCACCTCCGTAAGTTCTACCCCTAGACCAGCGTTAGGACAGTTTTCTTTCATTGTGAAAGGTACATGGTGCCTAGGAACGTTGCTTAGGGCAACTAAGGCTCTGCGCGCGAGGCTCTAAGTGCACATTTCGCTTAGCCTGGTCCGGAACCCTAAGTAGGTGCACTCGACTTCCTTTGTTGCCCGAGCCGGTCGTTCCCCTTGTAAAAACTGTCCCATCTTATGGGAGACTACAATGAAAGATTGTTGTCCTACTCTGTATAGGGTTCCTCATTCAAAAAATTATCTTTAATTTTTATGATATTACTATACGTTTTTTGTAGCTCGTGATCTACCATGAGCGCTGTCATTTTTCCCTGCTCTAGGAATAGTGGGAGCCTTGCTGTCTGGTTGCAGGTGGGGTAGCTTGAGGTACCTGCAATGTGCCTGGGGCCTCGGATGTTCCCATACTCGGGGGTAAGTGTCTCTAGATGGTCTCCCCCGGGAAAAGCTTACGCCGAGAGGGAGGTCCAGGGGCACAGCCTGCTTAGCCTGGTCCTGTACCATAAGCATGTGCGCCCTGCCTCCCCAGCGCTACAGCTGAGTACTGGGGGCCAGATGGACCACCCTTAAGTAGTATGGATAACGAGCCCTAGGTGCAGACGCACTGAATTACCCAAGCCCCATGAGTCAGCCCAAGATCAAAAGTCAAGCGACACTAAAAAGGAGCAGGGAAACAATGACCAACAGACAGAATTACTTCTCCTGTTTTTTGATCTATACGCAGGTCTTCAAGGAGTTATCCCGGCAATAACCATCAAAGTACCCACGAAGATGGTGGGCACCACCGGACCAAGGCTCCGGTGGCACCCCAGAGGGCCCACCGTCGACCTTTCACCAGAGATGGTGGGCACCGCCGAACCAAAGCTCCGGTGGTACGCCCAGAGGGCCCGCCGTCGATGTTTCACAGAAGATGGTGGGCACCGCCGGACCAAGGCTCCGGTGGCACCTCGGGGGCCCGCCGTCGACCTTTCGCAGAAGATGGTGGGCACCGCCAGACCGAAGCTCCGGCGGCGCCCCCAGGGGGCCCGCCGTCGACGTCCCTGCATACTCAGCTACGACAATGCTACCTACGCATCCTAGGCTCCCCTGCAACCGTCCGCCCTAAGTCCCAAGTGTTGACGGGTGTGCCCACAACAACTGGACACACCTGTCAGGGGCCACACTCCGGGGGACGGTAGGTCCTGGAAGCTAAGGAACAACAAGCAACCAGAAGATATTGCTGGAAATAAAAGCATGCTGAGTATAAGAGGCACCAAAGGCAGATTTTTTGTTCCAAAATAAAAAGTTTGCCACCACAACCAACCACAGATAGAAGCTGAAAGAAACACAAAACATAAACAGCACACGGGGAGCCCTCATCCGCTCCGTTGGAACCTTGAGGTGATGAGCGCCACCGCATCCGAGACTTCAGACTTGGCGGCCTCTTCCCTCTCGGCGATGGGCCCCTCAAGGACTGGCTGCAGAGAGACGTCGGGGTACCAGCTCCGGTAGCAGGACAGGATGTGCGTCTCCACCTCCTTCACCAGCATCCTCCCCTCTGCCTCCAGCTGGTTGTCGATGATGGCCCCCAGCGAACGCATCCTCAAGCTGGTGGAGTCAAGTGCCGGGAACACCTGGCTCACCTCCTGCGCTTGTTCCCCCACGCGCACCGGGCTGAAGCCGAGTGGCACCAAAGCCGAGTCGGCACCGCCAAGGAACTCCCAGACCTTCCAGGCCTCAACGGAGCGCGACGCCCGGAGCTCCTACACCTCCTGCTGGGCCGCCGGCAACGCCCGGGGGACGCCGTCCAGGAACCACTTCTCCATGGCCGCCAGGGCCCACTCGCGCTCGCTGACCTCCCGCTCGCGGCGGCTCAAGTCGCCATCCTTGAGGGCGACGTTGAAATCGTGGTCCAGGAGGGCCTGGCGCTGGGCGAGCTGGGCTTGCTCCACTTCAGCCAAGGCGGCATCCCGGCGGTCTAGCTCGGCAGCACGGACCCTCGCCCCTTCCCGTTGGAGGATGAGACAGCGGGAGGTCGCCTCCACCTCAGCCTGCTTCGCCGCCAGCTCCTGCTCTCGTTCGGCAAGAGCAGCTTCCCGACGAGACAGCAGTTGCTGAAGGTCCTCGCAGGACTAGAGGCGGGAGCTGGCCTCAGCGTGGATAGCCGCGGCGTCCGCCTTCAGCTTCTGGGTGACCGCGTCCAGTTGAGCGATGAGCTTGCGCTCCTGCTCGAGGATCTTCATCTCCTCCCGAACAACCGCCTCTCGTTGAGCCGCTCAGCTCTTCGCCAGCTGGGTCCGGGCCTCCAGATTCCTCACCCATTCCCGGAGCCGGTCATCCTCATCTTCAAGCTGCCCTTTCTCCCGGGCGAGGGCCGCCTGAGCCTGCCGGAAGCCGGAGTAGGCCACGGCCATGGCCTCAGACAGGGGGAGGGGCTCCACCGTAGCAGCGGGTCCCTGCCTCCCCACTTCTTCAATATCATCCTCCATTTTGAGGACCACTGGGGAGACGGGGACCAGAGCTCCCCCAATCGGAGAAGGCGGAGGGGGGGGGGGGCCACCGCCGGAAGCAAGCGCGTCGCCCCCAAGGGCCCCCTCCCCGGCGGCGGCACCTGGGGCGGCGGCGCCAGCCGACGTAGCGGTGTTGGACGGCGCGGTGGCGGCGGCCGACACGGAGTAGCCGATGGATGCGGAGTCATTGGCGGGCACGACAACAATCGCCGGCGCGTGCGGCTGGGCTTCGGCAGCCGCTGTAGGGTTCTCGGGCACGGAGGCCCAGGGCACCCGGCGGCAGCAGCCCGGTGCGTCGGAGCGGGGCCCGAGGCTACAGAGGAGCCCCGCAAGCCGGCTGGAGCGGCGTACCCCCCAGCAGAAGGGCCCGCGAGCGGAGAAGGAGTAGCTGTAGTGGTGCTGAAATCAAGCAAACCCGGATCATAAGGGAATGACAGGCTAAACGCACAGCAAAGAGCACCCAAGATAAAATCTATGCAGGCTTACCGGAGGAAGTTGAAGCTCCACCGCTTCCCGAAAAGGTTGGGGGGGTTCGGACCCCCCGAACCCGCAGCGGGGGCCGCTGAGTGTGCTGGGGGCCCCTATGGTGGAGGAGTCGGCGGCACCCCCGAAGTCTGGCGCTCCTCCGAATGGCGAGGGAATGCTGGGGTCCCGTCGGCGTTGAGGAGCCTCCCCCTCTTGCGCGTCGAGGACTCGGGCGGCAAAGTGGCGCCATCGGCCTCCCCTGACGACGAGTGCGGCAGGGCATCGGCGTCCTGACGAGGAGCGGAGGGGGCTGGAGGCAGCGACCGGGCGCGCTTCTTGGGGCTCGGGTCCGACACCGGAGTCTGCGCTTTCCCTTTCGCCTTGTCAACAGAGGCGCCGCCGCCGCTTCCCCATTGACGGAGCTGGGGCTCGCTTGAGGCGTCGTCGCTTGAGGAATCTTCACCGCTTGGGGGAGCCCCGCCTCCCTCAGCGTCGTCGACGATGTTGACCCCACGTAACAGGTTCCCGATCTGGCGCTACGCCAGCCCGGACTCGTCGAATGTCAGCATCGTCTTCAGCAACTGCCTCCTCAGCTCGGAGTCTGAGCACAAGGGGCGGTAGGCCATCGGAAGAGCCAGCTCCTCGGGGGAAATGTCGTTGGGGCGGACCCGGGTCAGCATGTCGTGCAGCTGCTGCTTGTCATCGGGGCCGATCTCGAGCCGGGTGCAGTCCGATAGGCCAGTGAACATCCACGCTGGGCGGGTGCGGCGCTGGAGCGGAGCTATGCGGCGGGACATAAAGTCCCTCAGCACCATGGCAGACGACAACCCATGGTCTGCCAGCATCAGGATCCTCTCCAACACCGGGTTGAACACCTCCTCCAGCTCTAGGCGCTCCTCCCAGAATGACCGCTCGGAGTAGGGGATCCCGGTGGGGAGGCACATCCGGTCGTGGGCTTCAATCTTGGCGATCATCCAATCCTCGCGCTACTGCTCCCATCGTGCAGAGTTAAAGGAAGCAATGTACCTCGTGGGGACCTTGGTGCGGCGCTGGAAGTAGTAGGCACCAAGGTGCTCCTTTGAGCTTCTGCCGGAGGCCCTCGGTACAAAAAATTACCTGAAGAGCTTCACCGACGGCATCACCCCCACGAATATCTCACAGAGGTGAGCGAAGACTGCCAGCATGGCGATCGAGTTCGGCGCGAGGTGGTGGAGTTGGAGGCCGAAGGTCTCCAGGAGCATGACCAGGAAGGCGAATGCAGGCAGGACGAAGCCGACCAGCATGTACGACGAAAATAGCACCATCTCCCCAGTGGAGAGGCTCAGCGGCAGCCTCCCGGGACAAAGCCACTTCTCCTGCTCAGGAGCGTGCCAGCCGAGAAGCCGGTGCATGGAGGCCAGGTCGGCGGACCTGGACAGCCAGGACTTGGGCAGGATGCTCGCCATGAGGATTGAAGGAGGAGGCTCCAGAAGGGGAGATCGGGAGCTAGAGCGCAAGAATTGGGCTTGGGGCAGGAAGGCAGGAGCGCAAGGATGCAGAAGCGGAAGAAAGGACTCTTAGGGGGAAAGGTCTCTTTTTATTCACCTCTGCAAGCCAATAGACGCATCGTGTGAATCGTCGCAGCCTCAGTAGAAGAGCAACATACCCGCATAGGCAATGACATGGGGGCCCGGACTGCTCGACAAGGAAGGCGAACCGAGTGGCTAACTATGCGGGAGGTAACTCAGCGGTTTTTGAAAAGGCAAAAGCAGCGGAAGTGCAGGAGCCATCTTGGGAACCACCGCAGTTAAAGCACGGTTAAAGGCGGAAGTCATGTCGCGCGGCGCCTGTCCAGTACCTCCGCTTACCAGGAGGAGACGCGTCGCCACAACGGCAGGGTCGTGTCGCCCCGGGAACTGCCCCGAATTGGAATCGAAAGAGTTGCGCGGGAAGATAAGAAAGAAGACCCCACCTGCGATATCGACGACTCTCCCGAGGTGGGCTCGGGGGCCACTGTCGATACCCCGAAGACCGGGTACTCCCGCGCACAAGGAGAAAATGGCTAAGGACTCGGCCTCTACTTAAGAGGCCGAATCCGAGGCTGCCACGTCGTGGAGGGAAGGACCAGATCCTACCTCTCCGCCGAGGAGGGCTCCCGCGCTACCGCGTTACCGGCAGAACTGCACCCTCGCCTCCCCATTGAGGCGGGCTCTGAGGCCGCCACGTGGCCAAGTGGAACCTCGGGGCCAGGCCCGCTTCCTCGCAGGGAAAGGCACTGGAACTACCACGTGGCCTGCAGGGCTGAGCCTCCACCCCTCCACAGGGGTGGGCTCCGGGTGCGCCACGTGACCTGTACCATCGAGTGCTCGACTCCTCGCAGAGGCAGGCTCCAGCGCAACCACGTGGCGGACGGCCAACTCCGTGTGGTAGGACGCCGCAGTAAAGGAAGGCGTGTGCTGCTCGAACAGGCATTAAAGTACGCGCGCTTTCCCCAGGCGAAGTGGAGTCGCGAATGCGTAAGTCAAGGCTCCAGTGTCCTGTCTTGTCCAAGTAGCCGGTACAGACCCACGCCGCAAGACGGACGAATGGGCCGCATGGACAAGACGGGAGGGACGTGCACCGCCATCATCACCAACTATGGGTAGCCCTGGCACGTGGCGCGACGGGACGACGCATTGACGCCCCTGACAAAGGGAAGTAGATAGCATTTAATCTTAGATCTTGTATAGGATTTGGCTCTCCCCGGGACCACCTGTCAGGGCTTGGGGCCCACCTTATGACTGCAGAGTCCTTGGACTATAAAAGGGCTCTGCAGATGACCTTCACAGGGGATCGGACAATCAGACTAAGACTCATTCACGCTCAAGCAAGGCAATACACAAACACTCCCGTGGACGTAGGGTGTTACGCTCTGGCGGCCCGAACCACGTAAACCCTCTGTGTTCACCATCTCGCTGCGCTCAATCTCCTAGGACTATCCCTCATGAATCCAAAGAACCTTCGCGGGCTGCTCTCTAAGCAGGTCCGGGGGAAGTGTCGTTTAAGACCTTCAACAGACACTACCATCACTTTTGATGCTTCGGACTGCCCTCAGAACATGATCGGGGCTGGCCAGCTACCTTTGATGGTATCACCTACCATCAACAACATTCAACTCCATTATGTAATGGTGGATAGAGGTTCAGGGATGAACCTCATAAGCTTCAAAGCTTTTGTCAAGCTTCAGCTCCGACCTTCGGACCTTCGCCCCTCCCGACCTTTCTCCGGAGTAGGTCCGAGGACCATAACACCACTCGGTGCCATTACTCTCCCCGTGGCCTTCCGGACTCGGGAGAATTATCACACTGAGAAGTTGATCTTTGACGTCGCTCAGATCAACTTGCCTTTCAACGCCATTCTGGGCAGGCCCGCCTTGTACAAATTCATGGCTGCTGCTCATTATGGCAACCTGATGTTGAAGATGCCGACACCAACTGGCGTTCTCCAGATCCGTGGAGACCGTACTGCCGGAGTGACTGCTCTGGAGGAACTTCATGCGCTTACTACAGCGCAGGAGGAAGAATCCAGGAAGGAGCAAGCTCCGAAACCCCCGAGCATTCGTCAACGATGCTCAACTTCTGCACCTCGCATGCAACCAAGCGGCGACACCGACATCCCCGTCAAGGTCGTCCAAATCGGTTCCGATGCCGCTCAGAACACCCGTATATCGGGAGGTCTGAATGACAAATAGGAACTCGCGCTCATCACTTTCCTCTGGGCTAATGTCGACGTGTTTGCCTGGCAACCATCACAAATGCCTGGGATCCCTAGGGAAGTGATCGAGCATAATCTGAAGATCTATCCCGACGCTCGGCCCGTACATCAGAAGCCTCAGAAGCAATCCGTAGAGTGACAGAACTTCATACGAAAAGAAGTGAAGAAGTTGCTCGAAGCTGGATTCATCCGAGAAGTGTTCCATCCAATATGGCTGGCGAACACAGTAGTTGTACCCAAGGCCGGCGGGAAGCTTCGGATGTGTATCGACTACACAACACTAAATAAGGCATGCCCAAAAGATCCATTCCCACTACCTAGAATAGATCAGATAGTGGATTCCACCTCCGGGTGTGAATTACTGTGTTTCCTAGACGCATATTCTAGGTACCATCAAATCAGAATGTCTAGGAAAGATGAAGAACATACTTCTTTTATCACAGTAGATGGATTGTACTGTTATACTGCCATGCCATTTGGTCTCAAGAATGCAGCTTCAACATTTGTACGAGCTATGTACAAAACCTTTGGAGAGCTCATCAGAGACATAGTGGAAGTGTATGTTGATGACATCGTCATCAAGATCAAGGACAAGGAGTCACTCCTTGACACCTTGCAAGCTGTCTTCGACAAGCTGCGGGTCACCCACACAAAGCTGAACCCAGACAAGTGCGTCTTCTCGGTTTCCTGGTAAACCATCGGGGCATAGAGGCAAATCCGGCGAAGATTAAGGCTATTGAGGAGATGCGGCCACCAGCTCGCATCAAAGATGTCCAGAAACTGACTGGACGTCTAGCCGCCCCCAGCCGATTCATCTCAAGACTGGCGGAATGGGTGCTACCCTTCTTCAAGCTATTGAGGAAGTCCGGACCATTTCAATGGTCCGAAGAAGCAGAAAAGGCATTCCAGGAGCTAAAGCAGCTCCTCACCACTCTACCAACTTTGGTAGCTCCGAACCCTAGTGAGCCCTTACTGCTTTACATTTCAGCAACTGATGAGGTTGTCAGCATGGTCCTGGTCGCGGAGAGACCAGAACCGTCTCAAGCTCAGGAATCCAGACCCCTCTGGGAGGGTTCGGAGGTTCCTAAAGGTGAGTCTGGGTCCCAGCCCCCAGACTTGGAACAACAGGGAGTTATCCCTAAAGACTTGGACCCCTCCGGGAGGGTCCGGGTCACTCCAGCAGAAGCTCCAGGTTCCTCTAGCAGGGACCCGGAGGTCCCCGAAGCAGGTCCGGACCCCTCTGGGAGGGTCCGGGGCGATGTAGAGGAAGCTCCGGGTCCCTCCAGGAGGGTCCGGACAGTCCAATGCCCAATGTACTTCATCAGCGAAGTACTACATGATGCCAAGACTCGATACTTAGAGGTGCACAAGCTGCTCTACGTAGTTCTCATCGCCTCCAGGAAGCTTCGCCATTACTTCCAAGCTCACAAAATCTCAGTGGTGACCTCTTACCCACTGTGACGCCCGGTTCCGAAAACGAACCAAGCTAACGCATATGTGTGCCCAAGATGTTCAACACACATACACGAGTGATTCACAAATGATAAACAGATAATTACCACAACTCAATTTATTAAATAAGTACTCTTATTACATAATTCATTAAATCCTCGAATACAAGCTCTAATGAATATTAATGATAAGTTCAACTAATGCAGCGGATATAAATTAATTAAGCAACTAAGCAAACTAAGCAAAAGGGGTAGCGCAGCTCCATGCAACACCACAGGCAAAGCTGACGGTAGACACGGCCTAGAACTCCGCATTATCGCCATTAAACTCATAATCCTGACCTGCAACTGTTGGGGGGGGGGGATTGCAAGAGTGAGTACATGTCGTACTCAGCAAGTGTGGAAAGTATGACATGTGGCTGATTCAAATGACGACAGTAATAATGGCTAAGTGCTGAAAAGTACAGTAAAACATTTGAAAAAGCAATGTATCATATTTATGTAAAGTAAACCCATCATAAACCATGTAACCATAATAATACCAGTCCATAATTCACCATTATCAATAACCATAATCAATGTCATAAACCATAATTCCACCCATAACCATGACCATAATCATAACCATAACCATAACCATAACCATCCCAAATCCCAATTTCCTCCTAATCATGGAAGTTGTCCAGGTGCTCATAACCGGGAGCACGGCTATCATGATAGTTTTAATTACTCTGCAGAGTTTGTACCTCTTTACCCACGTGTTCGTGATTTCATCACCTTTCGGCGACTAAGAATCTCCCTTATGCCTATGACCCGTCAGTCATATTACACACTTCCGTTGGTGTGTGGCCAAGAGATCACAAAATATCCTTTACAAAGGGATTACTAGCCCATTTAGACCCCACTGAGGTTTCACCGGTGGCGATGCCTCCAACTGAGCACATCTTCAACCAAGGGCCCCCTCTTGAGCCATTCGGATTCCAGGGTAGTCCCACCAATCAACAAACCCAATCCGACTACCCCTTCCCCGAGCATCCCCAATGGTCCAAACAGCACTAACAAAGCCCTAATTAATCAGCTACGCCGCACCCATAACTTGGCCTCGTGGTGGCACTGTAGTCCTGGCTTATTCTCGCATGAACCGGTCCTTAGATCTAAAGCAAGCAAACCACCATAACATCCAACCCATCCACATACCAGGCTTGCTTAGATCACCCATCGTATTGACCAGTTCACATTAACTAGAATATCATTGATGCATAATTAAATGTGTAGTGTTGGTTTTTTCCATCCCAATTAATTAAGCGAAGCAAAAAGGTAAAAACCCTTCCCGACTCTCTACCATAAATTCCAGGTGACAAGGGTGGTTTAGCAAATCTGGTAAACTTCCTATCATAGGATTCCCATCAAATTGACACAGCATGCAGTTTTACAAACAAAACATTTACTTTAAAACAGGATCAATATGCTTCAAGGACACTTGCCTTGCTCCGGCGGATAGGGTTGCTCAACCGTTTCGAAATCCTGATTCTGAAAATCCTCGTACACGATCTCTTGAGCACTTCCCTCTACTTGTGATCATACATACAAGAAAATATATACAATTCAACATAATGCACACAAAATAATCAACATGCCATGACATGCATGCATGCACAATTTAATAATTAATTTACTACGGTCGTTTATTAATTAGATGCGACTAGTTCATACGTGTTCATATGAGTTTACGGGGTTTTAGGGTGGATTAATGCTGCTGAAAATAAAATCATGGTGCAATTAAATTTAATTTACGCCTATTAGATTCAATACGGTCGCTAAAATTCGCATCGGGAACATGGCCTACCGTAGATCTGACGGCTTGACGGTCGCGGGATGGGGACAATGCGTAGACGAAGTAGATGGCGCAGCAGTTCCTCGGCGGCACGACGACGGCGACGATCTCCGGTGGACGGTGGTACCCTCCTCTCTTTCTTCCCCTTCCTCCCCTTTTTTTCTCTCTTTTCTTCCCTGGCGGCGGCGGCTCTGGTCCCCCTTTTTTTCTTCTGGCGGCGTGGCTTTCCTTCCCCTGGCGGCGGAATTTTTCTGCGTTGGTGGAACCCTACGAAGGCTACGTAGCTTTTTATAGCCAGCTGCTAGGGCGCTAGGGCCGGCGCTGCGGTACGGGCGTCGCGCGTGGGCCAAGGCGCGTGTGGGGCCCAGCGCAGGGCGCGCTGCGATGGGGCAGGCGGCGGGCGTGCGGTACGGCGGGGCATCGGGGCGCGTGCGGGGATGGGCGCTGGGGTCGCGGTCGGCCTGGCTGGCGCGTGCGAGCGGGGTGGGAGGCGCGGTGCGGCACGTGGGCGGGGCCCGGCGGCAGGCGGGGTGGCGTGCGGGCGTGGGCGCCGAGGCGCGTCAGGGGCAGGCGGCGGGTGGGGCCCGGGGCAGCGTCGCGTCAGGGGGGGGGGGGGCTCGGTCGCGCGTGCCGGTGGGCGGCTGGCGCAGCGCGGCAGGGTGGGGCCCCCGGGGCAGGCCCGTACGGCGGCATCGGGGCGCGGCGAGCCGGGGCGGGGCCCGGCGCCTCGCGTGCGGGCGTGGCCGGCTGGCGGTTCGGCCGCTGGCCGGCGGTCCCTTTTTCGTTTTTTTTTTCTTTTTTTTTTCTCTTTTTTTTGAAACATATTACTGTTTTTTTTATATTATTTATTTATCTTATTTACATTATTATTATTTTTTTATATATATATATATTATTATTTTTATTACTCTTTTTATATTATTATTATTATATATTTTACTAACTATATTTTATTTATTTTATTTATCTTATTCATTTATTTATTTATTATTTTATATATATATTTATTTATTATTACATGATTTATTTATATATATTTTTATCTATTACTATTATTATTTTAATTTCTTCTTTTGCTACATACATATATGTATATTTTATATACTTTTTTTTTATATATTCTTTATCTCTCTAATGTTTATTGCATGATCATGTATGCAATGCAGGATGCGAAAATTTAGGGTGTTACAAACCTACCCCCCTTAAAGTGAATCTCGCCCTCGAGATTCGATAACGTGGAGAAAAGATGCGGAAATTCTGCCTTCAAGTCTTCTTCACGTTCCCACGTAGCTTCGGCTTCTGTATGGTGTTTCCATTGCACTTTGCACCAACGGATCCTCTTATTTCTCGTGACCCTTTCCTTCACGTCCAAGATCTTGATAGGTTGCTCAACATAAGACAAATCCTCCTGAAGTTCTAACTCGTCCATCGGCACTTGTTCTTCCGGCACCCTGAGGCATTTCTTGAGTTGCGACACGTGAAACACGTCGTGTACGTCTGAAAGATGAGCTGGCATCTCCAACTTATATGCTACCTCTCCTCTTTTGTCCAAAATCTTGAATGGTCCAATATAGCGAGGTGCGAGCTTGCCTCTTATGTTAAACCTCTTATGACCTCTCATAGGTGACACCTTGAGGTAAACAAAATCTCCAATTTCAAAGGCTAATTTCCTTCTCCTATTGTCCGCATAGCCCTTTTGTCTTGATTGGGCAGCCCTCAAGTTTTCACGAATTATCTGGACTTCTTTTCGGCTTCTTGCAACACATCCGGACCAAATACTTGAGTTTCTCCTGCCTCATTCCAGAATAAAGGTGTCCTACACTTCCTCCCATAAAGTGCTTCATATGGTGACATTTTCAAGCTTGCTTGGTAACTATTGTTGTATGAAAATTCTGCGTATGGCAAGCTTTTATCCCAACTTTTCCCATGCTTTAATGCACAAGCTCTTAACATGTCCTCCAAAATCTGATTTGTCCTCTCGGTTTGTCCGTCCGTTTGAGGATGATATGCTGAACTAAAATTCAACCTCGTTCCCAAAGCTTCATGCAATTTTTGCCAAAATCTGGAGGTAAATTGAGAACCTCTATCCGAGACTATCTTCTTCGGTACTCCGTGTCGACACACAATATGCTCCATGTATATTTCGGCCAATCGTGCGGCTGTATATTTGGCCTTCACAGGGACAAAATGAGCTGACTTGGTTAAGCGATCCACAATTACCCAAATTGAGTCATATCCGGACTGAGTACGTGGTAACCCAACTATGAAGTCCATTCCAATTTCTTTCCACTTCCATTCTGGAATCTTCAACGGTTGCAATAATCCGGCTGGCCTTTGATGTTCTGCCTTGACTCGTTGGCACACATCACACAGTGCTACGTATTCAGCTATGTCCTTCTTCATGCTATTCCACCAATAGCAAGTCTTCAAGTCTTTGTACATCTTCGTACAACCAGGGTGAATTGAGTATGGCGAGTCATGTGCCTCCTTTAATATTGTTTCTCGAATATGCTTTACATTAGGCACGACAATTCTCTTTCCAATCCATAAGGTACCATGTTCGTCTTCATCAAATCTGAATTCTCTCCCTTCTTCGATTCTTTCCTTGATTTCCTTGATCTCCTCATCTGTGGTCTGTGCTTCTCGAATTTCTTGCTCCAAGGTCGGATTTAACTCCATTATCTCCATCTCATTTACAAACCCGAGGTTCAACCGTTCAAACTCCTTACATAACTCGGACGGTAACTCTCGAACTGTAAGTTGATGGCTTACTCCTTTCCGACTCAAGGCATCGGCTACTACATTGGCTTTTCCTGGGTGATAGTTGATTCCCACATCATAATCCTTGATGAGCTCCAACCATCTTCGTTGCCTCAAATTCAGATCTGTCTGTGTGAAAATATACTTAAGACTCTTGTGATCCGTATAAATTTCACACCTATGTCCGAGTATATAGTGTCTCCAAATCTTCAATGCATGTACCACGGCTGCAAGTTCTAAATCATGTGTTGGGTAATTCTGCTCATGTTTCTTCAATTGTCTTGATGCATAGGTGACCACTTGACCTTCTTGCATCAATACACATCCAAGTCCTTGTCTTGATGCATCACAATAGATGTCGAAACTCTTGCTTACGTCCGGTAATACTAACACCGGTGCGGTTGTCAACCTTTTCTTTAACTCCTCAAAGCTATCCTGACAAGCTTGAGTCCATCGGAATGCCTTCCCTTTCATGAGTAATTCGGTCATAGGCTTGGCTATTTTGGAGAAATCCTTGATGAATCGGCGGTAATATCCAGCCATTCCAAGGAAACTTCGGATTTCCTTGACATTCTGCGGTGGTTCCCACTTCAACACATCCCTCACTTTACCGGGGTCAACCGATACTCCTCCTCCGGAAATAATATGGCCTAAGAAAGAAACTTCCCGTAACCAGAATTGACATTTACTGAACTTGGCGTACAATTGGTGCTCCCTCAATTTCTGCAGCGTAAGCTTCAAGTGTTCCTCGTGTTCCTTCTCATCCTTCGAGTAGATCATAATATCATCGATGAACACCACAACGAACTTGTCCAAGTACTCCATGAAGACTTTATTCATGAGGTACATAAAGTAGGCAGGTGCATTTGTCAATCCAAAAGACATCACAGTGTACTCATAAGATCCATACCGTGTCCTAAAAGCTGTCTTCGGTATGTCTGATGGTCTAATCTTCATTTGAAAGTATCCCGACCTCAAATCAATCTTAGAGAAGACACAAGCACCCTTCATCTGATCAAACAAGTCTTCTATACGTGGCAAGGTATACTTGTTCTTGATTGTTACCTCGTTGAGAGCTCGGTAATCCACACACATCCTTTGCGTTCCATCCTTCTTGTCCACAAATAGAACGGGCGCTCCCCAAGGTGAAGAGCTAGGGCGAATAAAACCTTTCTCTAGTTGTTCTTGAATCTGCTTCTTGAGCTCTGCTAATTCCTTAGGAGGCATCCTATACGGCCTCTTAGCTATAGGTGCAGTTCCAGGTATTAAATCAATAACAAACTCAATGTCTCGATCGGGTGGCATACCTGGCAACTCATCTGGAAAAACATCCAAAATTCACACACTACCGGAATCTCCTCAATTGCGACACCGTCCACATGGTTCAGCTCCAATTGCTTCGGTGCGGTTTGAGATGCTTCAAATTCTACGGTGATCCCTTCCTCATTGGTCAACTTCACCGTCTTCGTGGCACACTCAATAACTCCATTGTGCTTCCTTAACCAGTCCATACCAAGTATAATGTCCAATCCTTGAGAGTCCAAAACAATGAGGTTGGCGGAGAAGTCTACCCCCCTTATTCTAAGGCTTACTTTTGGACATACTATATTTGTCCTCATCTCTCCTCCAGGGGACTTAACCAACAGAGTAAACTTCATATGCGAGATAGGCAAACTATACTTGGCAACATACTTTGATGCAATGAATGAATGCGATGCTCCAGAATCAAATAACATAGTCGCGGGGTTGGAGTTGGCGAGAAACATACCAATGACCACGTCATCCGCTTGCTGAGCATCCTCCGTAGAGACATGGTTCACGTTGCCACGAGCAAAGTTATGCTGTCCACGACTTCCTTGTGGCTGTCCTCCATTAGGTCTTGGGTTTTGCCTCGGCACATTGCTTCTTTGACCAAGGCTCGACTTAGGACATTGATTCGCAAAGTGTCCAGCTTCTCCACAAGTATAGCACCTCTTGACTCCACCGGAATTATTGGGACGAGCTTGGTTTTGAACATTGGCTCCAGGAAAATCAGCACGAGGTGCATAAGGCATTGCTTGCATGACAGGGCGTTGCTGCACAAACTGAGTTGGGCGCTGAGCAGGGATAGAGGAGCTGTAATGAGGCGCATTGGGCGGCGCAAAGCGAGGGCGCACATTACTTCCTTGTTGTTGTCCTTGATATGCCGCCTTCCTCTTGTTGTCTTGTTCCATCTCACGGATCTTGTTCTCGACCACAATTGCTTTGTCCACAAGCTTCTGGAAATTGACATAATCACAATTGAGCAATTGCACTTGGATTTCATTGTTGAGGCCTCTCATGAACAGATATTGCTTCCGGCTGTCCCGACTAACATCCTCAGGCGCATACCTTGAGAGTTGAGTGAACTTATTGAGATATTCACTCACGCTTGATCTTCCTTGCCTTAAGTTCTCGAATTCTTGCCTCTTCAAGATCATAACACCTTCCGGCACATATTGAGAACGGAAACTCTCTTTAAACTCAGTCCAAGTGATTGTCTCCTGATTATCATGAGCGTTGCAAAGAGCTTCCCACCAGTCAGCGGCTGCTCCAACTAGTTGATGTGATGCAAAGAGAACCTTCTCCCTGTCACTGCATTGGACAATGGCTAGCTTCTTCTCCACGGACTTGAGCCAATCATCCGCATCCATAGGGTCGGCAGCTTGAGCAAAGGTTGGCGGCCTAGTCCTCATGAACTCTCCCAATCGGTCATGAGGAGGCGGGGGTGGCGGTGGAGGCATGTGGGGCTGATTGTTGACATTGCCAGCCTACAGCTGTCCCATTGTTTGTATCATGGTCTGCATGAGCTGGTTTTGCGTAGCTAGTAGCTGCTCGATGTTGATAGCTCCATGAGCAGGTCCTTGTCCAACGTTGTTCTGAGGCACTCCACTGTTCTCCTCCTCATCATTGACATCCCTCTGGTTGCGAGTCCTCACCATCTGAAGAAAAGCAGTAGGTAAGAATTTAAGAAACGTCCCCAACTATATGCATCAAGGGATATGAAGCTAACCAACTAGCTATACTAGCCTAGGTGGACATGGCAATGCTAAAGCATCCCAAAATCCTCTATTAAGCACACAAGCAACCAATATATATAGCAAGCAGCACTCCAAGCAAAAACACATCGATTCCTGAGTGCTCCTATGTGCTCTAAAGTGTCCATTCGATCTAGGCTGCATCCTACGGTCAACCTGTCTCTGATACCAATTTGTGACGCCCGGTTCCGAAAACGAACCAAGCTAACGCATATGTGTGCCCAGGATGTTCAACACACATACACGAGTGATTCACAAATGATAAACAGATAATTACCACAACTCAATTTATTAAATAAGTACTCTTATTACATAATTCATTAAATCCTCGAATACAAGCTCTAATGAATATTAATGATAAGTTCAACTAATGCAGCGGATATAAATTAATTAAGCAACTAAGCAAACTAAGCAAAAGGGGTAGCGCAGCTCCATGCAACACCACAGGCAAAGCTGACGGTAGACACGGCCTAGAACTCCGCATTATCGCCATTAAACTCATAATCCTGACCTGCAACTGTTGGGGGGGGATTGCAAGAGTGAGTACATGTCGTACTCAGCAAGTGTGGAAAGTATGACATGTGGCTGATTCAAATGACGACAGTAATAATGGCTAAGTGCTGAAAAGTACAGTAAAACATTTGAAAAAGCAATGTATCATATTTATGTAAAGTAAACCCATCATAAACCATGTAACCATAATAATACCAGTCCATAATTCACCATTATCAATAACCATAATCAATGTCATAAACCATAATTCCACCCATAACCATGACCATAATCATAACCATAACCATAACCATAACCATCCCAAATCCCAATTTCCTCCTAATCATGGAAGTTGTCCAGGTGCTCATAACCGGGAGCACGGCTATCATGATAGTTTTAATTACTCTGTAGAGTTTGTACCTCTTTACCCACGTGTTCGTGATTTCATCACCTTTCGGCGACTAAGAATCTCCCTTATGCCTATGACCCGTCAGTCATATTACACACTTCCGTTGGTGTGTGGCCAAGAGATCACAAAATAGCCTTTACAAAGGGATTACTAGCCCATTTAGACCCCACTGAGGTTTCACCGGTGGCGATGCCTCCAACTGAGCACATCTTCAACCAAGGGCCCCCTCTTGAGCCATTCGGATCCCAGGGTAGTCCCACCAATCAACAAACCCAATCCGACTACCCCTTCCCCGAGCATCCCCAATGGTCCAAACAGCACTAACAAAGCCCTAATTAATCAGCTACGCCGCACCCATAACTTGGCCTCGTGGTGGCACTGTAGTCCTGGCTTATTCTCGCATGAACCGGTCCTTAGATCTAAAGCAAGCAAACCACCATAACATCCAACCCATCCACATACCAGGCTTGCTTAGATCACCCATCGTATTGACCAGTTCACATTAACTAGAATATCATTGATGCATAATTAAATGTGTAGTGTTGGTTTTTTCCATCCCAATTAATTAAGCGAAGCAAAAAGGTAAAAACCCTTCCCGACTCTCTACCATAAATTCCAGGTGACAAGGGTGGTTTAGCAAATCTGGTAAACTTCCTATCATAGGATTCCCATCAAATTGACACAGCATGCAGTTTTACAAACAAAACATTTACTTTAAAACAGGATCAATATGCTTCAAGGACACTTGCCTTGCTCCGGCGGATAGGGTTGCTCAACCGTTTCGAAATCCTGATTCTGAAAATCCTCGTACACGATCTCTTGAGCACTTCCCTCTACTTGTGATCATACATACAAGAAAATATATACAATTCAACATAATGCACACAAAATAATCAACATGCCATGACATGCATGCATGCACAATTTAATAATTAATTTACTACGGTCGTTTATTAATTAGATGCGACTAGTTCATACGTGTTCATATGAGTTTACGGGGTTTTAGGGTGGATTAATGCTGCTGAAAATAAAATCATGGTGCAATTAAATTTAATTTACGCCTATTAGATTCAATACGGTCGCTAAAATTCGCATCGGGAACATGGCCTACCGTAGATCTGACGGCTTGACGGTCGCGGGATGGGGACAATGCGTAGACGAAGTAGATGGCGCAGCAGTTCCTCGGCGGCACGACGACGGCGACGATCTCCGGTGGACGGTGGTACCCTCCTCTCTTTCTTCCCCTTCCTCCCCTTTTTTTTCTCTCTTTTCTTCCCTGGCGGCGGCGGCTCTGGTCCCCCTTTTTTTCTTCTGGCGGCGTGGCTTTCCTTCCCCTGGCGGCGAAATTTTTCTGCGTTGGTGGAACCCTACGAAGGCTACGTAGCTTTTTATAGCCAGCTGCTAGGGCGCTAGGGCCGGCGCTGCGGTACGGGCGTCGCGCGTGGGCCAAGGCGCGTGTGGGGCCCAGCGCAGGGCGCGCTGCGATGGGGCAGGCGGCGGGCGTGCGGTACGGCGGGGCATCGGGGCGCGTGCGGGGATGGGCGCTGGGGTCGCGGTCGGCCTGGCTGGCGCGTGCGAGCGGGGTGGGAGGCGCGGTGCGGCACGTGGGCGGGGCCCGGCGGCAGGCGGGGTGGCGTGCGGGCGTGGGCGCCGAGGCGCGTCAGGGGCAGGCGGCGGGTGGGGCCCGGGGCAGCGTCGCGTCAGGGGGGGGGATCGGTCGCGCGTGCCGGTGGGCGGCTGGCGCAGCGCGGCAGGGTGGGGCCCCCGGGGCAGGCCCGTACGGCGGCATCGGGGCGCGGCGAACGGCCGGCTCGGGGCGGGGCCCGGCGCCTCGCGTGCGGGCGTGGCCGGCTGGCGGTTCGGCCGCTGGCCGGCGGTCCCTTTTTCGTTTTTTTTTTCTTTTTTTTTCTCTTTTTTTTTGAAACATATTACTGTTTTTTTTATATTATTTATTTATCTTATTTACATTATTATTATTTTTTATATATATATATATTATTTTTATTACTCTTTTTATATTATTATTATTATATATTTTACTAACTATATTTTATTTATTTTATTTATCTTATTCATTTATTTATTTATTATTTTATATATATATTTATTTATTATTACATGATTTATTTATATATATATATATTTTTATCTATTACTATTATTATTTTAATTTCTTCTTTTGCTACATACATATATGTATGTTTTATATACTTTTTTTTTATATATTCTTTTATCTCTCTAATGTTTATTGCATGATCATGTATGCAATGCAGGATGCGAAAATTTAGGGTGTTACACCCACTGCGTGCGATTTTGCATAATCTCAACTCTACTGGGAACGTTGCAAAGTGGGCAGCAGAATTGGCCGAATTCGGTCTTGAATTCTTCCCAAAACAAGCGATCAAGAGTCAAGCAGTGGCAGATTTCATGGCAGAATGGACCCCCTCTCCATCAAACCCTGGGGGCCCTAGTGAGCAGAAGTCAGAACTCAAGGCTCCAGTCTTCATCGAACCTCACTGGATCCTCTACTTTGACGGCTCCATGCAAAAGCAGGGTGTCGGAGCTGGAGTCCTTCTCCCCGCTCCAACCGGGGAGAAGGTAAAATACATGGTCCACCTTGACTTCAAGGTGACCAACAACATGGCAGAGTATGAAGCACTCATTTATGGACTAAAGGTGGCACTATCATACGGTGTCAAGCAGCTGTTGGTCAAGGGAGATTCGTATCTCATCATTAAACAAGTGAAGGGTGAATGCTCCTGTAACAACCCTCAACTAGCTGCTTATCTCCTTGAAGTCCAGAGGCTTCAGAAGGACTTCGAAGTCCTAGATCTCCAACATGGCCAGCGTGTCCATAATGCTGAAGCTGACGAGCTCTCGACGAAAGCGTCAACCAGAGCTCTGGCTCCTGACGGAACCTTCATCCGGACGTTGTCAAAACCCACAGCTCAACCTGCCAAACTGAGCGAAGGGGGCGAGACCAGCATCCCGAAGCTGGCGGTCCCGATGGCCCTGTTACCATGGCAGCCATCAAGGGTCGTAGGTGCTGCCGGAAGCTCCGAGCAACCCAGCACGCAAGACTCAAACGCTCAAGCAAGCTCCGATGCATGGATCTCGGAGATCCGGAGCTACTTGAAAGACTACATCCTTCCTAACGATGAAGTATCCGCTAACCGGATAGTTAGATTGGCTAAAAGATACACGTTGGTAGAAGGGGATCTCTATCAGCGCGGTGCCAACGGCGTCCTAATGCGGTGCATCACAAGGGAAGAAGGATGCGAGCTCCTCGTAGAAATCCATGGAGGCGAGTGTGGGAACCACACGTCTTCCCGCACGCTGGTCGGTAAAGCCTTCCGGTATGGCTTCTACTGGCCTACAGCGGTCCAGGATGCAACTGAGCTGGTGAAGAAATGCAAAGCATGCCAGTTCCATGCAAAGCAAATTCACACACCGACTCAGCCTCTACAAATGATACCTCCTACGTGGCCTTTCGCTGTGTGGGGGATGGACATCTTGGGACCTTTCCCAAGAGCCATTAGAGGTTACAAGTTCCTGTATGTCGCCATTGACAAGTTCACCAAATGGCCGAAAGCGACTCCAGTTGTGACAATAAACAAGCAATCAGCTATCAACTTCTTGCAGTCCATAGTATGCAGATTTGGCTTCCCGAACAAAATCATAACAGATAATGGGACCCAATTCACAAGCTCTGCTTTCCAAGGATACTACGAAGACCTCGGCATCCAAGTCAGCTACGCTTCCGTAACTCACCCGACAAGTAATGGCCAAGCTGAGAGGGCAAATGCAGAAATCCTGAAAGGACTCAAGACGCGCACATATGAGCGCCTGAAAAAGCAAGGAGCCAACTAGATTGAAGAGCTTCCGCCCACTCTATGGGCCAACAGGACAACTCCTAACCGGTCAGCTGGAGAGACACCCTTCTTCCTGGTGTACGGAGCTGAAACAGTCCTTCCTCCGAAAATCACCTTGGGGTCGCTCCGGGTCCGGACCTCCGATGAAGCCACGCAGCACTAGCTCCGACGTGAAGACCTTGACCTCCTTGAAGAGGGAAGGTGCCGAGCAGCTGTTCGGAATGCCTGATACCGCCAAGCTCTTCGGCGCTATCACCAACGGCATGTTCACAGCTGACAGCTCGAGGAAGGCGATCTGGTGCTACAGAGAATACAATCCAGAGAAGGGTTAAACAAACTCTCCCCCAGCTAGGAGGAACCCTTCCGAGTGATCAAAGTATCCCATCCCAGATGCGTTCGATTGGCAACCGAGGATGGGACACCTCTCCCAAATCCTTGGAACATTGAGCACCTCCGTAAGTTCTACGCTTAGTATCACGGAGATGAGTCTGTAATTACATGTGGTGTCTGTAATCCCTGCTAGGTTCGCAACACCCATGCAACACTTGTCACAATCTCAGAACTAAAAGTGTAGCTAGCTACCTTGGGTCAAATGAGAAACGAAACACACTTAGCCTGATTCTGTACCCTAAGAGTGTACTTGTTTCCCCTATACCCCGGACCTATAATGAAAGACATCATTGTGTGAAAATAGACTCCACGTGCATTTACTTTGTACAGGCTCAATATTTTTTATTTTTCTCTTTCTTGTCTATAACAAAGTTGTGCAGTTCTTAAGAAACTTTAGCTCGACCAGTTCAAGTACAATTCGAGTTGCATTGTCTATCCTTCTGGGTTCAAGCATTGTTGATGGCCTACTTGTCTGAATGCCGCCAAGCCAATCTAGGGCTGGAGTGTGCTATCGACTTAGCCTGGTCCTGCACCCTAAGTACGCCACTCTACCTACACCCCGGCAGGCCGAAGTAAGGCAAGTCCAGAAATGATCGGACCTGAAGGAAGCTAGACGACGCTCTTGATTGTATTTAGAATTGTGTTCGACCTAAAACTTTCTCGGGAACAGTAAGCCGCAATGAAGTTATAGATAGGAAACGGATTTTACTGTTTTTCTTGACTTCAGTGTGCAGGAAAAATAAATAAGCTCTGACATCCTCTCGGCGGCTGGTGGTACATGTTCAAACATTGACATCGAGCATCTCTAGAGCTACTCAGTTCCGGTAAAGCTAAGAGGCATGTCGTCAACGTGAAGATGGTGGAAAGACTCTAAAGTAGAGTCTGATGTTGACACAACACGTGTTGACGGAGGTCACTACCGGAGCTACTAAGCTCCGACATCCCAGAGGGCTAACTGGCGATGCTTTACGCGTTGATGGAGACTACTGCTGGATCTACTAAGCTCCAGCGAGGGTCAATGCCGAAACCACTAAGCTCCGACAACCTCAGGGGGCCTACACCATCGAAGACTTCGGACCTACATTCTACAAGTTTGAAGCACGCAAGTCCTCAACAACTGTTACATCCTTTTAGTACATGTTCACAATCAAATTGTGTACATCTACCAGGGGGCCAAGCGAGACAAAGGTTCTGAAGACAAAAAAATGAAATTCGAATTCACAAAAATTTTGATTTCATTCATCTGGAGACAAGAGGTTACAAAATTGGAGAAGAAGAAGAGAAAGTACATGCGGGAGCTACAGGGAGACAATCCTAGACCCTATGGAAGAATTGGGCTCCACCCTCTCCTTCGATAGGACCTTCAAGCAACGGGTCCAAAGGGAATTGAGGGTCCCGACTGGTGTAGCACGATAGCACATACTCTGTGACGTTCTTCGCCAGGGACTGACCCTCCATTTCCAATTCGTCCGCGATGACATCGCCCACCTTGGAGAGCTTGTTGCCCGCTGAACTCAGCGCCTCCAACGCTTGGTCCAGCTCTGGCTCTGGATCATCCGGACGCACAGGACTGAAGCCCATTGGCGTCAGCGCTTCGTTGGCCTTTCCCAGGAAGTCCCAAACTTGTTGGGACTCTGCAGCCCTTGCACCACGCATCTCCGCCAAGGATCTTTTGGCCGTCGCCATCTCCGAGCTCTCCCGAGCAAGACGCTCCACCTCTTCGGCATTCTGCTGAATCGTTTTAGCAACTTGCCTTTCGAGCTTGCTGAGCTCTTCCTCCCGGAGGTGGATCTCGTTCCGGCGGTTGACCAGATCTCTCTCCTGGCCCCGCACTTTCTTCTCCCGGGCGGCGATGGCATTCTCCTGCTTGTAGAGTTCCTGCCCTCGCTCTCAGGCCTTCTTCTCCTCCTCCTTGCAACGCTCATCCAATTTATTGGTGCGTTCTTCAAGGCTCTTGTCAGCCAGAGCTGTCTTTTGGACAAGCTCCTCCTCCCTCTTCACGAGGTCATCTCGCAGCTCCAGGAATTTCTGCTCTTCATCTTCGAGCCGTCTTTCCCGCGCTTCAAGAGCCTCCCGGCGCTTGATGAGACTATCGTGGATGGCGGTGAGCCTTTCCTGGCTATCATCCGCTGCGCTATTTGTAGCCTTGGCCTGCTCATATATGGCCCGGGAGTGGTTGTCGAGGGTTCGCGTCATGCTTTCCCTCTCATCCAACAACTTTCCCCAGTACTCCAGGCGGACCATCTCTCTTTGCACCCACTCCTTGTCGTCAGCCAGCCTCGACTGTGCCAGCTTGGTCTTGAAATGGAGTCAGTTGCGCCACCTCCTAAGGGTTTGACGCTCCTCCTTGAGGGCCTTGATGTCGTGGTAGAAGGCCAATTGGACTTGGCGAAGACTGGAGCAGGCGTTGTCGATAGACAACGATAGGGGGATTGGGTCCGGACCTGCTGGGGTCCTCTCCGCTGGCTCCAGCGGATCTTCAACAACAAAAATTGGGTCCCACTCTACAAGAGCGGTCCCTTGAGCTTCAACGGCACTAGGGCCGTCTTCCAGGATAGCCTCGGCCGCCGTCGAGGAAGTACCTGCAGCCGAAGTTCCAACCTCCAGAATTTGTTCCGAAGGCCCAGCCGCCAAGTCATCAACAACTGGCCCCTCTGGTGGGGGGGGCCAGCAGCTTCATCACACCACTCTGGCTCAGCGGCGGGCACCTCCGGGATCACTGCTTCCGGAGCGGGTGTTGAAGGTTCGGTCGGAGCAGAAGCTACTTCTACCTCCGGTGCAGGCGCCCCTTCCGCCTCTGGCTCAAGTGCTGGCGCTTCGACCATCATGGGCTCGGACGCTGGCGCCGTCGCCTCCACAATAACTGGCTCGGATGCCGGAACCTCTTCAACAACCGGCTCTACAGCTGGAACTTCTGCAGCAACCGGCTCTACTGCCAGAGCTTCCTCGACGACTGGCTCAAGTGCTGGAGCTTCATCAACACCCGGCTCTACCACCGAGACTTCATCAGCCACCGGCAGAACTGCCGGGGCTTCAACAACATCCAGCTCTAGGGCCGGAATCACAGCTTCCTCTGGCTCTGCGGTCGGAGCGTCCAACATCACAGCATCCAAGCCCAGAGCTTCAACCTCTGAGGCTGGCGCTACTGGTACATCTTCAATCCTGTGGTCCAGCGCTATCACGGGAGCTTCTGGGGATGAGTTGTCCGAAACCATATAGCCGGCGCCGGGGCTGCTGCAGCCTCAGCCACCTCTTGGGGCAGCGTTGGAATCGGAGCCAGAGCTGCAGCCAACACAACCTCAACCATTGCTGCAGGGACCAGAGCTTCAGCCCTTTTCTTGGGCACGCTGTGGATGAAGGACGAAGAGACCCAAAATATGGTTAACAATAAAACAATTGGCTGAGGTAAAAAAACAAAAATTACCTCGGAAGGCTTCCGCACCAGTTCTGTGGAACCTCTTCTCTAGACGCTCCGGACTGGCCCCAGCCGACACTGGCGTGGTAGTCCCGGAGGGCCCCTCGGAGCTTGTTGCTGCTGTCGGCGTTGCTCTGGTCGAGGACACCCTCGACCGGGAAGGACCTCCGGACCCGGAGCCCTCAGCTGGCCCTGGTACCGGAGTCACCTGGCTGGAGCTAGCACCCCGGGAAGAAGCCGCTACTGGAGTAGATGCCGCCATCATAGACCTCCCCCTCCAGAGAGAAGGAGACGCCGCGGAAGAAGTATGCCTGGCCCTTCTGTCGGCATGCTTCCTCTTACGGCTTGAGGGCTCGGACAATTCCTTGCCCTTGTCGATGACTTCGGTTCTTGGCTTAGGGGCGGGAACGGAGCCACCTTCTGGAGCTTTGGAGATCGCCAACCCGGTGGTCGAGCGCCTCTCAACGACACAAAGGTCATCAAGCACCGGCATCGTCCGCTGGAGCTCCCTACTGAATTCTGCCACCATGTTCAGTGGGAGGAAAGCCGGCAGCAGAGCCAAGTCGTCACCCTCGACGTCGATACCGTGCTGGAATTTCTTTAGGTGGAACTCCAAAGTTGCACCCTCCATATTGGACTTCAAACCAGTCTCAATCCGGTTGTCATCCAGCACGATGTTGAGGGCCCAAGCCAACTTCTCCCTCCTCTTCAGCGGAGCCCACCTGTTGGTCAGGAAGTTGTAAAACACCGCCTCGGGAGTCACCCCTCCTTCCACGCACAGGCAGATCCTGGTCAGAGCAGGGTTGAAGGCATCCGACAGCACCGGATCTTCACTCCAAACTGCAGTGTCGATGTTGGGGAGGCCTTCCAGCAGCTCCAGCTTCTCGTGCTCCTCCACCCTGATAACAATCCAATCCTTCTTCCAGTCATCCCACTTCCCAGAAGGGAATGACCGCAAGTACTTGTACGGGCACTTCTTGCGCTTCACAAAATAGTAGAAGCCAAGGTACTCGTCACTCCGACCTATGGTTTGGACAGTGAAGAAGGTGCGGAATAGCTCAATGCAGGGGGGAATGCCCACACACATCTCGCAGAAGTGGACAAAGATGGACACCAGCAGAATGGAGTGGGGGCCAAGGTGATACAGCTGCAGACCATAGAGGTCTAGCAGCATCAAGAAGAAGGAGGAGAAAGGTGGGATCAGTCCCACCATGACGTACGCGGAGAAGTACACCATTTCGCTGACGTGTTCCTTATCGAACGGAAGATTTCCGGCGCGGACCAGGTGGTTGAAGAAGTCAGGGGACGATCCCATGAGGGCCCGAACCTTCTTCAAATCGTCATCGGTCTTCAGTCAGCTCTGGCGGAGACCCAACTCCATTGCGGCACAACAAGGCAAGAGAGGAAAGGCAAGCAAAAATTTGGAAGGTTTGAGCGCAAGATCGATTGAAAGGCGTAAAGAACCCCAAACGGTGCATGCTTTCCTTCTTAAGTAAGCCCCCGCAACGCCTGGATGGAAACCGCAGAGGAGCCGATGATACCAGTCAAAGATTTCACCCAGCCAACGACAAGGGGGCCTGAGGCCACCCCGACGATCAAGTTGAGGTTCTTACCCCAGGCGAACGGTTGTCATCATGAAAGGCGGGAAACCCGAAGTCGGAAGTGTGACAGGGCGTGCGGAACCGATATGATTTTTGTATCTGGAACCGGCGACCTTCAATTGCGTGAGATCCGCACGCTGAGATCTCACCTGCCGCCTCCAAGATACGCCACGCAGTGGAAGTTTAACCGTGAACTACCGCCAACGGCACAACCAAAGACCCTTGAAGACACAGTTCAGAAACCGAAGAATGGACCCACCTCCGGTGAAATGACTTCATACAAAAGGCTCCCAAAGGTGAGTCCAGGGGGCCACTGTCGGTACCCTCCGTACCGGATACACTTGGGGTCGCAAAGATCACAAGAAAACTCCATCTACCAGATTTGAAGACCTCCGAAGGCCCAACATGTTAGGCATAGCTGGACCTGCTTCCCCGACATGGTTAGTCCCAGGGTCGCCACATGTATCACAAGACCGGAGCTATCACCCACACCTGGGAAGCTCCGGTCAGAATACCAATATGGCACCCCCGGATCTAACCCCAGACAGAGGGAAGCTCTAGTACTGACACGTGTCCAACAGCACCGGACCTACCCGTCCACGACGGTGAGCTCCAGAGCTGCCACATGGCAGCCGTCGGACCTTCAACCTCAACTATCAGGCCGGTGGACCCCCCAACGGCTCCGGATCTTCAAGGATCAATCAAAGACTTCAAGACTCGATTAAGTGTCATTAATACCATATTAATGACACATAATCGGATGGTCCTTAATACTGGTAACGACACTGTCAAGGCCTGTTACCAGGCTATTAAGGGTAATTAACTCCATTTATTGTGTATCAAGTGTGTGTAACCGCCGGGGCCACCTGTCGGGCCAGGCTAACATTGTAACGACCAGTCCTTGTACTATAAAAGGACTGGTCGACGATACACAAAGGACGTTTGGAGACAACTACGGAACACCCTGAGCTAGACGAGCTTCTTCTTCTGGAGCTTCTTCTAGACTCACAAGCTTAATACATCACCAACACACCCCGTGGAGTAGGGTATTACGCTCAGGCGGCCCGAACCACGTAAATCTCTGTGTACACGTGTATTTCACCTTCTTGAATCTCGGCGCACCCTTCACCGAACTACAACTCTTCAATCTACCAAAGGTAGTGTCGGGAGATCTGCCGAATCCAAACACCGACAGGCCCATAAGCAGTACATCGAGTGGCAGAACTTCATTCGTGAGGAGATCAAGAAGTTGCTCGATGTTGGCTTCATACAAGAGGTCCACCATCCCAAATGGCTGGCCAATCCGGTTGTCGTCCCCAAAGCTGGTGGTAAGCTTCGGATGTGCATTGACTACACCAACCTCAACAAGGCATGTCCTAAAGATCCCTTCCCTCTCCCTAGAATTGATCAAATCGTAGATTCAACGTCGGGGTGCGATATGCTATGCTTTCTAGATGCATATTCAGGGTTCCACCAAATCCCAATGTCTAGAGAGGACGAAGAACATACTGCATTTATAACCGTAGATGGCCTTTACTGCTATGTCTCCATGCCTTACGGTCTTAAGAATGCCCTCCCCACCTTTGTAAGAGCTATGCATAAAACATTCGGGACCTAGTAGAGGTATATGTCGATGATATTGTAGTAAAAATCCAGTCACATACATCATTACTAGAAAACCTCTCCCTAGTCTTTGATAGATTGCGATCCACACGCCCGACAAATGTGTGTTTGGAGTCAAAGCTGGGAAGCTCCTCTCTTTCTTGGTCTCACACTGACGGATTGAGGCCAACCCGGAAAAGATCAAGGCGGTGTTGCTGATGCGGCCCCCATCCCGCATCAAGGAGGTGCATAAGCTTGTAGGGTGTTTGGCAGCGCTCAACCGGTTTATCTCTAGGCTGGCTGAGCGGGCCCTCCCGTTCTTCAAGCTCCTGCGCCAGTCCGGGCCGTTCGTCCTGATAGAAGAAGCGGAGAAGGCGTTCCGCGAGCTAAAGCAGCAGCTGACGATGCTGCCAATAATGGTGGCGCCGTAGCGAAGGGATCCCTTGTACCTCTACATTGCTGCCACAACAGAGGTGGTAAGCATGCTTTTGGTTGCAGAGCGGGCTGGTCACCAGGAGCACCAATGAAAGGAAAGGGCCCCTGCAGCTGATTCTGAGCCCCAGAGCTTGGAGCTCGCTGGGGGCCCCAACAACAGAGGAGCCTCTGGGTCCCAGTCCCTAGAGGACGTCTGGGTCCCCCAAGGGGGCCCCGAAGACTAAGGAGCCTCTGGGTCCCAGCCCCTAGAGGATGTCCGGGTCCCCCAAGGGGGCCCCGAAGACTAAGGAGCCTCTGGGTCCCAGCCCCTAGAGGACGTCCGGGTCCCCCAAGGGGGCCCCGAAGACCAAGGATCCTCTGGGTCCCAGCCCCTAGAGGATGTCTAGGTCCCCCTCGGGGGCCCCGGAGACCACGGAGCCTCTAAGTCCCAACCCCCAGAGGATGTCTGGGTCCCCCAAGGGGGCCCGAAGACCAAGGAGCCTCTGGGTCCCAGCCCCCAGAGGATGACCGGGTCCCTCTAGGGGTCCCCGAAAGCCAAGAAGCCTTTGGGTCCCAGCCCCCAAAGTAAGCGCTAGGCCCAGGAGACATGGAGTCGCTGGACCTGGAGCAGGGGGAAGAAGATGAGCCGGATTCCCCAAAAAGGTCCCGTACCATCCAACGCTCGGTCTACTTCATCACCGAAGTCCTGCATGAGGCAAAGACAAGGTACCTCGAAGTGGAGAAGCTGCTCTATGCAGTGCTAATCGCGTCGAGGAAGCTCCGCCATTATTTTCAGGCACACCGAGTATCAGTGGTGACTTCGTTCCCACTGGGAGAAGTGCTGCGCAGCCCGAACGCAACTGGCAATATCGCCAAGTGGGCGGCTAAATTATCGGAGTTTGATCTTGATTTCTTGCCATGACATGCAATCAAGAGTCAAGCTCTGGCGGACTTCATTGCCGAATGGACCCCTTCACCAAGCAACCCAAGGGGCTAGGAGATCAATGAGCTAGAGCCCAGGGCTTTGGTGCTTACTGGGCCTCACTGGACGCTTTTCTTTGATGCATCCTTAAGGAAGCAAGGAGTCGGAGGCGGTGTACTGCTCACCTCGCCAATAGGGGAGCAGTCCAAGTACGAAGTGCACCTCGACTTCAAGGCCACCAACAACATGGTAGAGTACGAAGCCCTCATCTTCGGGCTCACAGCTGCGCAGGGTCTCAGTGTCCAGCAGATGCTGGTCAAGGGAGACTCCCATCTGATCATCAAGCAAGTCTGGGGTGAGTGCTGATGCAATGACCCACAGCTCGCGGCATATCTGATACATGACATGAAGCTAGAAGCTGGACTTGAGGTCTTGGATCTCTACCATGTGCTGCGCGCTTACAACTCCATCGCCAATGCCCTGTCAACCATGGCGTCCACAAGAGCCACCGTTCTAGAGGGGGTCTTCAGCAGGAGGTTGGTGCGGCCGACCGCTAGGCCCGCAAGGCCTAAGGAAGAAGGTGAGCCAAGCTCCATAGAAATGGCAACCACAGCAGCCCTGGGACCGTGGGGGCCATTAAGATTCTTGAGTGTCACTAGGGATCCCCAATCACCTGGCACCCAAGATATGGAAGTCCATGAGAGTCCCGATGCGTGGATCACGGAGGTCCGGGACTACCTGAAGGACAACCTCCTCCCGGAGGACCCAGCATCCACTGAGAGGATCGCGAGGATGGTGAAATGCTACATGCTGGTAGAAGGTGATCTCTACCGACGTGGTGCCAACGGCGTACTGCTACGAAGCATAACTCGGCAGAAAGGTTGCGACTTGCTCATAGAAATCCACGAAGGAGAGTGTGGGAATCATGTGGCCTCCTGCACGCTGGTTGGCAAAGCCTTCCGGCACGGTTTCTACTTGCCAACAGCACTACAAGACATTGTGAAACTAGTCAACAAGTGCAAGGCATGCCAGTTCCACACCAAGCAAATTCACACCCCCAGCGCAGTCACTGCAGATGATCCCGCCGTCCTGGCCTTTCACGGTTTGGGGGCTGGATATCCTGGGACCCTTCCCCAAGGCAGTCAGGGGGTACCAGTTCCTCTACGTCGCCATAGATAAGTGGACCAAGTGGCCCAAGGCAGCCCCAGTGATAAAAATCAACAAGGAGTTCGCAGTCAAATTCAGCAAGTCAATTGTGTGCAGGTTCAGGGTCTCGAACAGGATCATCACCGACAATGGGACCCAGATCACCAGTGCAGCTTTCTAGGACTACTGTGAAGACCTCGGTGTCCAAGTTTGTTATGCATCTATGGCTCATCCAAAGAGCAACGGATAAGTCAAAAGGGCTAACGTTGAGATCCTCAGGGGCCTCAAGACACGCACATATGATAGCTTGGATAAGCATGGTCCAAGTGGGTCGACAAGCTCCCCTGTGCACTATGGGCAAGTCGGACTTTACCCAGCCGTGCCACAGGACAAACACCTTTCTTTCTGGTATATGGGGTCGAGGCCGTCCTCCCCCCAGAGATTGTTGTGGGCTCATTCAGAGTCTGAGCATTTGATGAAGCCTTGCAGGACCAGCTCCAACGAGAAGACATCGACCTCATCGACGAAGCAGGGAGGCACGCCACCATCTGAAACGCACGTTACCGGCAGGCGCTGAGGCGCTACCAAGAGCGGTTCGTGCGGAGTAGAGAGCTCAAGACAGGTGACCTGGTGCTGTGGTGCATACTCTCTCGAGAAAGGTTGCACAAACTTTCCCCCAACTGGGAAGGCCCTTTCCGAGTGACACAAGTATCCCGCCCCAGATGTGTCCGCCTCATGACGGAAGAAGGAGAGCCCCTCCCTAACCCATGAAACGTAGAGAACCTCCATAAGTTCTATCCCTAAGATAAAAAGTAGGACAGTGTAGGGTGTCATGGTGCTAGGGAACGGCGTGTAGGACAACCAAGCTCTGGGAGGGACAGGTCCAGAGTGTTCAGCCGTTTAGCTTGGTCCAGTACCCTAAGCATGAACATTCTACCTCCCTTGCCAACTGGAGTGGGTCATTGCCTTATTGTAAAGCCAATTCACTCCTATAAACACCAATGATAAGAAATTCACTGTTTTACCATATGCTTTCTCTTATGCTCACTTACTTTACCTGCTAATTTTGTGATCAATCAAACTAGACTTGTCTTCTGTACATCGTCTTCGTGTACTTAGGTGAAATCTTTTCTGTATCGCCCCTAGTAGAGTCATGCAACCCTGCTACAGGCGGATGTATTTGAGGTACCTGCAAGGTGTCTTGGAACCTTGCGGCTGCCCTCTTACATGGGGCCCTGTGGTGCCAAATGGTTCCCCATGAACGGCCAACGCCGAGCTGGAGGTACAGAGCGCGTAGCATGCTTAGCTTGGTCATGTACCCTAAGCGTGTGCGTTTTGCCTCCTAGTGCTGCGGCTAAGTACCGGGGGAGCCAGGATGCTCACACCCCGAATAAGAAGGAAGTCGGACCCTGAGCGCCAATGCAAAGAATTACCCAAATCCCGTGTACTAGCCTAGAACTATAAGACATGACTATACTTAAGGATAGGAAAAGATCGCCAGCGAGCAAAACAATATGTGCCTCCGTTATTTGTGCAGGACATACAAAGCAGGGTGCAATGGAGCATCCATCTCTAGCACCTCCCAGGGGGCCCGCCGTCGACGTACCTATGAAGATGGTGGGCGATGCCCGAGCATCCAGCTCCAGCACCTCCTAGGGGGCCCGCCATTGACGTTTCTACGAAGATAGTGGGCGTCACCGAAGCATCCAGCTTCGGCACCTCCCAGGGGGCCTATCGTCGACGTACCTACGAAGATGGTGGGCGACGCTGGAGCATCCAGCTCCGGCACCTCCCAAGGGGCCTGCCGTCGATGTCCCAGAATGTCAACAATAGCACCAAACACGAATAAGTGAGTAAAGTCCTACCTCGCACTTGTTGCTAACAGGTTTCTCTTGCGATAGCCTATACACCAGGGGCCTGCCGTTGATGACTTCATTTGACGCCCGATTCCGAAAACTGAACCAAGCTAACGCATATGTGTGCCCAGGATGTTCATCACACATACATGAGTGAAATCACAAAAGAGTATACAGAAAATTACCACAAGACAAGATTAATTAACCAAATTTTATTACACAAACCAGATTATCCTCGAATACAAGCTCCAATGAATATTAATGACGAGTTCAACTAATGCAGTGGAAATAAACTAATTAAGCAACTAAACAACTATGCAGCATAAGCGACAGGGTATGTATGCGCAGCTCCAATCAACACCACAGGCAAAGCTGACGGTAGACACGGCCTAGAACTCTGCATTATCACCATTAAACTCACAATCCTGACCTGCAACTGTTGGGGGGGATTGCAAGAGTGAGTACATGTCGTACTCAGCAAGTGTGGAAAGTATGACATGTGGCTGATTCAAATGACGACAATAATAATGACAAAGTGCTAAAAAGTACAGTAAAACATTTAAAAAGCAATATATTATATGTATGTGAAATAACCCATCATGATCATAAATAATACCATAATACCAAACTGAATTCACTACCATCATCAATAATTCCAGATTTCACCATCGTCAATAACCATATTCAATACCAGAAATTAATCCATAACCATCCATAACCATTACCAAACCATAACCATCCCAATACCGAGTTCCCTCTAATCATGTAGGTCATCCAGGCGCTCATAACCGGGAGCACGGCTATCATGATAGTTTTAATAGACTCTGCAGAGTTTGTACCTCTTTACCCACGCGTTTGTGATTTCATCACCCGTCGGCGACTAAAGAACCTCCCTTATACCAATTACACTTCCTTTGGTGTGTGGCCAAGAGATCACAAAATAGCCTTTACAAAGGGATTACTAGTCTATTTAGACCCCACTGAGGTTTCACCGGTGGCGATGCCTCCTACTGAGCACATCTTCAACCAAGGGCCCCCTTTTGAGCCATTCGGATCCCAGGGTAGTCCCACCAATCATCAACAAACCCAATCCGACTACCCCTTCCCCGAGCATCCACAATGGTCCAAACAGCACTAGCAGAGCCCTAATTAATCAACTACGCCGCACCCATACTTGGCCTCGTGGTGGCACTGTAGTCCTAGCTTATTCTCGCATGAACCGGTCCTTAGATCTAAAGCAAGCAAACCACCATAACATCCAACCCATCCACATACCAGGCTTGCTTAAATCACCCATTACCATACCATATTTAACCAGTTCATGTTAACCATAATCTCATCCATGCATAATTAAATTGAGTGGTATAGTTATTCCCATCCCAGTTGATTAAGCGAAGCAAAAGGTAAAAAGTCCATCCCGACGCTCTACCATAAATTCCAGGTGACAAGGGTGGTTTAGCAAGTCTAGTAGACTTCCTACCATAGGATTCCCATCAAATTGACACAAGCATGCAGTTTTGCAAACAAAATATTTATTTTAAAAACAGGATCAATATGCTTCAAGGACACTTGCCTTGCTCTTGCTGTTGATTAGGGTCAAAGCCTTCAAACTCCTGGTGCTGTAGATCCTCCGCGGCACTTTCTAGCGCAAATCCGTCTAATCCACACAATAAACATACAAGACAAGAAACACAATCAAAGAGTGCACAAATATTACTCAATATGACATGACATGGATGATTGATGCAAATGCAAGGTAGAACTTGTTACTAGATTGCTTTTAATGATCTCTAACTAGTTCTAATAGCTTTTAACAAGTTTATACAGGTTTGGAGTTGATTAGATCAAATTTTAGAGTCAATTGAACACAATTTAACAAGGAAGATCGGACTAGTCTGCTAGGGACCGGACAAGTCCGCACTCCGCGAGATCAGCAGATTAGGGTTTTCTAGATCTACGTAAATTTGGAGATTAGGGGTTGAATTCACGTAAGAAAAAGAGAATAGAAGTTATACCAGGTGTTTAGAACTCCAATGAACCAAGAAACTTGGAGGTAACACTTGGATCTTGATGATCTAGGGTTGGTGATGAACTTGGAGATGAATTGGTGGTGAAGGACGAAACTTGGTGGAGATCTTGATCCTCTTTCGTTTCCTCCTCTTCTTCTTCTTGCTTGGGATCTTCTCCTCCCTCCTTGATGGTGGCTCCCCACGAACTAGGGTTTGGGTGGGTGGAAAAGTGGCAAATAGATGTCAAACCAAGGGGTGGGGCTGTTTATATAGAGGTGGAGGCTAGGGTTAGATGGATTTCGAGTTTTGGGATGAGTAGAGGCCGGTTTAGAGTCCCACATGGGCTCTAAAAGAGTTGGGCATGACGTCCCTAGTCCCACTTAATGTGAAACCCAAGAAACAAGTCGTAAAACAAAAGGTCAATCTCGGAGTCACGAAATATCGGACAAGTCCGGAAAGGACTAGACTAGTCCGAAGTCGTCCAGAGCGAAAATCGGACAAGTATGGCCTAAAATCGGACAAGTCCGATCTTAGTCAGTAAGGAAAACGGACAAGTCCGCTGGAACACCAGACTAGTTCGGAAAAGTCCAGGGACTTAACAAATTTTCAAGGATTCATGGAATACCGGTGAATGTAGGCCTAGAGGGGGGGGTGAATAGGCCTTCTTGAATTTCTCGGTTCCTGTAGCACTTCAACAAAAAGGTCAAATCCAGATATATCGGACTAGTCCGGTAAAGTGCGGACTAGTCCGGATTTCACGGGCTAGGTTGATCAAGTTAGGTCAATTTGATTGTTTCGTTGTCGTTTGCAGCGGAAATATAAACTATAATGACAGTTCAATAGTTGTATGTTAAGTTTTATTGCAAGTATGATTCTTGTTCAACTATTTAACTTCAATTCAACAAAATGAATCAAACCCTAGATAATGTTGATCAACTAGAATGATGAACACAAACGAACAAGACACAAGATTTATCCCGTGGTTCGGTTACCACGAAGGCAGCCTACGTCCACGTTGAGGAGCCCACAAAAGGACCGGGTCTTCACCAACCCTTCCCTCGTCGGATCGCCACGAAGGCCAATCCTCTTCCACTAATCACACAGGGGTAAATCACCAAGTTGAAGGGGCGATCTCACAAGTTGAGAGCTCCCTTGATTACAAGTTTCAAAACCACCAATAACACACTTCGAAATATACAAATTGAGATGCAAGAGTGTGTTAGAGATTCAAACCAAGAGCTCAATCGTGTGCAAAGTGCCTCTCCAATGATCTACAAGTGATCTTCAAAGGATTGATCGATTTTGCACTTAATTTTGTGGAGAGAGATGGTTTTTGAGTCTCTTGGGAGGTGTGACGGCGCTAGGGTTCGAGAGCTGTTGAAAGTGGGCCGTGCACCTCTATTTATGTGGGGTTTCCAGAAGTTACCGTTAGGGTTCAGAAAGATCGGACTAGTCCGTGGTGGAGACCGGACTAGTCCGGTGTGTTGTGTGAAGCAAACCCTAAGTGTCCAGGAATATCGGACTAGTCCGATTGAAAAACGGACTTGTCCGATTTCGCTGCTGGAAATCTTCGGACTTGTCCGGTTGCTATCGGACTTGTCCGGTCCTGTGAAACCCTAAGTGTTTGGAACGACAAGTCCGCACTTGGAGGACTTGTCCGATTTAGATCAGAGTGTATATCGGACTAGTCCGTGTAATCACCGGACTTGTCCGAAGTGGATCAGAAAGGGTATCGGACTAGTCCGGTGGTGACCGGACTTGTCCGATCTAGTGACTTGTGCATTGTGTTGAGGACTAGTCCGCACTGGGGAGGACTAGTCCGAAGTTGAACAGAAAGATATCGGACTAGTCCGGTGGAGACCGGACTTGTCCGATCTTGTGCAGAATGTGATATCGGACTAGTCTGGCTGATATCAGACTAGTCCGGTCCTGTATAGTTTTGTGCATTGTGTGTGTGTGATTAAGTGAGATTGAGCTCTTGGGTGTGTTTCCTTAACACACTCCATACATACTAAACAACTAATTTCTTCTTCTTGAGCTCAAATTCATTCTCCTTCTTAATTTCCCTCTTTTTGGCATTTTGCTCATTTTTCATCATTTTCCTGCATTCATCTCAACAAAAGGATTAGGATCCCAATTGCTTGTCATAAATCATCCAAAACCCACAAGGGAGTCCTAGATGCACTTTCAATCTCCCCCTTTTTGGTGATTGATGACAACCAATTGAGATTTCACAAAATGAGGTATAAAATGAGATTTTCATAAAGTATGCACATATGACTCAAAAATGCATCAGGTAACAAGATAATTATTCATATGTGCATTCTTTATGGTGGGATGCATACTAAGAGCATGAATGCATTAAGAATGATAGAATTTTCATTTACCAACTAATATCAAGTGAATATGGCACTTCAGGAGCAAAAACTCAGATTTCATCACACACTTGCAAATTAATTGAGCAATTCATCACAGGACCAAACATGATATGAAAAGAGAGTTAAGCAAATACAATCACAGTTAAAAAACATAGAGAGATCTCTCCTCGCATCCTATTCAGCTAAAGCTTAGACTAGAGACTCCCCCTCAATCTCTCCCCCTTTGGCATCAAGACACCAAAAAGAGAGAGAGAGGAAGGTCCTAGGGCTTCACTCTTCGCTGTCAGTCCTCTCGTCGTCTTCATCATCTTCATCGCTTTCGGCTTGACGAGGTTGAGAGGTAGGAGGAGGAGCGGAGCTGCTCGAGCCCCCAATGCCAAAATAGGCAAGCTCGGAAGGAGTCAAGGGGCTGAGCTCGGTGATGTTTGGATCAGAATCTTCAGAAAGTACTGGAGATCCAATTGGATTGATCTCCAGCTTCTCACTCAGCTGCTTCACATTGGCTTTTATGTATCTCATGTCCTCCTTCCTCTTCTGATTTAGCTTGTGAAGCTTCACTTCAGTTTTCTTGCAGGAGGAGAAGATTGCAGCCAAGTACTTGAGGATCCCACTGGCGGATCCTTTTTGAGGGGCTTCCCTGGAGGGAGGAGTAGCCCTAGCAGCTTCTTCTTGCCTTGCCGGCGCCTCGGGGCTTGAGGCCGGCGATGGAGCAGCCTGGACACTCACGGACTGAGGCTTCTGAGGCCTCAGTGGAGTGTGCTCCACATCCTTCACAAACTCGATTCCTGTGACCTTCTCAATCATGAACATCAAGTAAGGGGCATAGCCACAGGATCGGTTGGGGGTACTTGAGATATTGACCATATCATTCCAGATATAGTCTGCAACATCGAATTGCCTTTTCTTGCTGATGACCCTCATCAGGGTCCGGAGGTAGCCTTGCACACTCCCTGCATCCCCATCCTTGGGAGCAATCGTCTTCCTGAGGACTCTGTTGAGGACCACAAAGAAAGGCTTCATGTTCTTTGTGTAGGGAGGGACAAACTTGGAGGTGGGCTCATACATGAACTTCATTCCATCCCTCTCAATGACCCCAATGTTGTGGATAATGAGGTGGTCATCTCCCTCAGAGTCAAGATGCAGCAGGCGGGCAAACTCTTCTTGAGTGATGGAATACTTGGATCCATGAGTCATCCAAGTCACACTTTCTTCGTCTTCACTTGAGAAGTGGCACGTTGCATAGAATTGTGCAATCACTTCATCATTCCAATTATATCTGAAGGCAAACAAATCCTTCAGCCCATGTCTCTCTGCAGCTTGTATTACTTCATCAAAAGCTGCACATTTCCTCTTCTCAAGGTGGGCCCAGTCAATCCATTGACTGCGCACCACCGGGGTCTTCATCGGCAAGTAGACCAGCTTGTAGAAGTCAGCATGGAAATTTGACCAGAATCTGCCATCAGCTGCTTGCTTGGGCCTTGCATAGTAGTCCACACTTCTCAGCTTCATGGCCACATCGCTGCCCTTGCCATTGAATCTTTCCTCATTGGGGTCCCGGACCCCTTCTCTGGGAGTATGCAGCTTTAGGGGCCCAACAGGCCCTGTGGCAACCCCCTTGCCCTTCCCTTTAGCTTGGCGAGGGCCACTTGACGGAGGAGCAGCCTTCGAGGCGGCCTTCTTGACACACACCTTCCTCCGAACCTGGGGAGGTGAGGGAGCAGGCTCGGAGGGTCTCTCTTGGCGTTTCTTGCCAAGACCCGTCGAGGACCGAGGTGCCACCTCGTGGTCCAACTCGGCCTCGAAATCGGAGATTTCATTGTCGGAGCTCGACATGATCTGAGAATGAGTGATCAAGAGAAAAGACAAGTTATACAAGGTATTGGTGAGGTAAGATGGCAATGGAAGGCAGTAGGGAATTAAAGAATTAGGTTTTGGTTCAGAAACAACGGACTTGTCCGGTGCTCAGGCACGGACTAGTCCGGGGGACCGGACTTGTCCGTACCTGGACCGGACTAGTCTGGTGTTCATCTGCAAAAACCTAACAAACTGGATAAAAATTGATCCCTAATGAAATAACTAGTCTAGCATACACATAGTACATCAACTGGACATGCAACTAGTGAAGAATGCTAGGCCAAACGATAAGCAATGAAGAAATTTGTGATTTCTTAGGGTTTTGAGGAAAATTTACCAAGAAATCCAAGGAAGCTTGAAAATGTGGGGGTTGGAGGCCGGACTTGTCCGCTAACTTCAATCCCCGAGTCTTCAAGCTTGATCTCCGCCCAAGATTGAGGCTTTTCGACGGAGGAATCAAGGATTCGCCTTGGGAGCTCGAGCGCAAGAGAGAGAAAGCTTGGAGGAGAGTGTGGGGTGAAGGGATTAGGGTTTGGTGGCGGCTAGGGTTATGGACACGAAAAATCGGACAAGTCCGGACAGGACCGGACTAGTCCGAAGTCCTCCAGAAACCTAAATCGGACTAGTCCGTGGTCTGTCGGACTAGTCCGGCCTAACCGGCACACTGCGAACTAGTCTGCAATGGCGGACTAGTCCGGGTAACCACGGACTTGTCCGTGGTCACCAGGAGAGAATTGCATAGCCCATTCATATATATTTGAAGGTCCAATAATTGAGGGTAGAGAGGCAAAACAATTCAAATAATCCTGATGAATTTGATCAGTAAGCAAACAACAATCATACTATGATCAAAAATTCATCAAGATCTAATAATTGACATAGTTTTTCGAGAGAAAAATGGGGAGGAATAATTTTCACAATTCAATCAATATTTTGAAGCAATCATACAGGTATGCAACTTTTCAAGCCACACTCCGAGAATCAAGAATGTTTAGCTCATTTCGGAGTTCGCAAAAACGTTTTTCATCAAGTGGCTTGGTGAATATGTCGGCCAATTGTTTTTGGGTATTGACATGAGAGATGGATATGTCTCCTTTCATGGAATGTTCTCTCAAGAAATGGTGTCTTATGTCAATGTGTTTAGTTCTAGAGTGCTCAACTGGATTGTGGGCTATTTTAATGGCACTCTCATTGTCACAAAGAAGAGGAATACGGTTCATATTGTAACCGTAATCCCTTAGAGTTTGTCGCATCCAAAGGAGTTGTGCACAACAACTCCCGGCTGCAACATACTCCGCTTCGGCTGTGGATAATGCAATGGAGTTCTGTTTCTTGGATGACCAAGAAACTAAGGATCTTCCTAGGAATTGGCAAGTGCCAGAAGTGCTTTTTCTATCAACTTTGCACCCGGCATAATCTGCATCGGAATACCCAATGAGATTGAATTTTGAGCCTTTTGGGTACCAAAGACCAAGGTTGGGTGTATGAACTAAATATCTTAGGATTCTCTTTACGGCTGTCAAATGACATTCTTTAGGGTTGGCTTGAAATCTTGCACACAAACATACACTCAACATAATATCTGGCCTAGATGCACATAAGTAAAGTAAAGATCCAATCATGGAGCGATATACCTTTTGGTCGACGCTCGGTCCATCTTCATTGAGATCCAAGTGACCATTCGTTGCCATGGGAGTCTTAATGGGCTTTGCCTTGTCCATGCCAAACTTCTTGAGGATGTCCTGTGTGTACTTGGTTTGGCTTATGAATGTTCCTTCCCTTTGTTGCCGCACTTGGAATCCCAAGAAGTACTTCAATTCTCCCATCATTGACATTTCAAATCTGTCTGTCATAATTTTACTAAACTCTTCACAGAAAGATTGGTTAGTTGATCCAAAAATTATATCATCAACATAGATTTGGCAAATGAAAAGATCATTATTCAGATTTTTCGTGAATAGTGTATAATCTACTTTGCCAATTTGAAAGCCATTATCAATTAAAAAATCTCTAAGACACTCATACCAAGCTCTGGGAGCTTGTTTGAGGACATAGAGAGCCTTACGCAGTTTATACACGTGGTCGGGGAACTCTTCGTCTTCAAATCCGGGTGGTTGCTCCACGTACACCTCTTCCTTGATCGGTCCGTTGAGGAAGGCGCTTTTTACGTCCATTTGGTACAGCTTGAAATCATGGTGAGTAGCATACGCAAGTAATATTCTAATTGATTCAAGCCTAGCTACTGGAGCAAAGGTCTCATCAAAATCCAAACCTTCGACTTGTGAGTAACCTTTGGCCACAAGTCGTGCCTTGTTTCTTGTCACCACCCCGTGTTTGTCTTGTTTGTTGCGGAAGACCCACTTGGTGCCGACTATGTTTGCATTGGGTCTTTCCACAAGTTCCCAAACCTCGTTTCTCTTGAAATTGTTCAACTCTTCTTGCATTGCCACCACCCAGTCAGGATCCTTTAATGCATCCTCAGTCCTGCGGGGTTCCAAAAAGGAGACAAACGAGTAATGTTCACAAAAATTTGCTATACGAGATCTAGTGGTTACTCCTTTTTGGATGTCGCCGATGATGTTGTCGATTGGATGATCCCTTTGAATGCATTGGTGTACTCTTGGGTGTGGCACTTGGGGGGTCGTATGTTGGTGTTCATCTTCTTCTCCCCCTGAGTTGTTGTCCTCGTTGATTTGTTGATCATGTTCATATTCTTGTGATTGATCTTGTATCGAGGCTCCCCCTTGATTGTTGATCTCCTCTTGTGGTTCACTTTCCTCTTGTATTTGTGCCGATGACTCTTGTGGTCGTACTTCGCCTAGAGCCATCCTCTTTATTGCTTGATAGGGGGCTTCCTCTTTACCTAATTCACATTGATCAACTTGCTCCTTTTGGGAGCCATTAGTTTCATCGAACACTACGTCATGTGCCACTTCAACAAGTCCGGAGGCCTTGTTGAAAACACGATAGGCGTAAGTGTTCGAATCATAACCAAGCAAGAAACCTTCATCGGACTTCGAAGCGAACTTTGAAGTCCTGGGCTTCTTGTTCAAAATATAGCAAGGAGAACCGAAAACTCGAAAATATGAAATGTTCGATTTGTTACCGGTGAGTAGCTCATAGGGGGTCTTCTTTAGTAGTCGATGAAGATAGAGTCGATTTGTGGCATGGCAGGCGGTGTTGATTGCTTCCGCCCAAAATCGATCCGAAGTCTTGTATTCATCGAGCATTGTTCTTGCCATCTCTATGAGCGTTCGGTTCTTCCTTTCGGCAACTCCGTTTTGTTGTGGAGAGTATGGCGCTGAGAATTCGTGCTTGATTCCTTCCTCATCAAGGTACTCCTCCACTTGTATGTTCTTGAACTCCGTGCCATTGTCGCTCCGAATACTCTTGATTGATAGTGAGAACTCGTTTTGCGCTCGCTTGAAGAATTTCTTGAGTGTTCCTTGTGTTTCTGACTTGTCATGCAAAAAGAACACCCAAGTGAAGCGGGAAAAATCATCAATAATGACTAAACCGTATTTGTTACCGCCTATGCTTATGTAAGCAATTGGACCGAAGAGGTCCATATGAAGTAGTTCGAGCGGTCTTGTCGTGGTCATGATGTTCTTTGCGGGATGTTGTGCTCCAACTTGCTTTCCTGCTTGGCACGCGCTACAAGGCCTGTCTTTCTCAAACACAACATCTTTCAAACCTCGGATGTGATCGCCCTTGAGGAGTTTTTGAAGGTTCCTCATACCAACATGTGCTAGCCGTCTATGCCACAGCCAACCCATGTTGGTTTTTGCAATCAAGCATGTGTTGAGTTCGGCTTTATCCTTGTTGAAGTCAACAAGGTAAAGCTTTCCCTTCAACATACCCTTGAATGCAACGGAACCATCACTTCTCCTTGAGACGGTCACACACTCGTTAGTAAACAGGCAATTATAACCTTTGTCACATAACTGAGATATGGACAGCAGGTTATAATCTAAAGATTCAACGTGTAAAACATGCGAAAGAGTATGTTCAGTGGATATTGCTATTTTACCGGTACCGAGGATCCTTCCTTGACTGTTACCCCCAAAGTAGATGCCTTCGTTTGGGTCCTGGTTCACTTCATACTCCACAAACATCCTCCTTTCTCCGGTCATGTGGTTGGTGCATCCACTGTCCAGCACCCATTTGGATCCACCGGAGGAGTAGGCCTGCAAAAACAAATTACGCCTTGGTTTTAGGTACCCAAGCTTGCTTGGGTCCTTGGAGGTTAGTAACGATACATTTGGGCACCCACACATGGGATTTTGTGTTCCCATGGCGTGGCCCAGCATAATAAGCATACACTTTACCAACATTATTTTTCATTAAAACATAGGAGGCATCAAATGTTTTAAACAGAAGTTGCTGTTGATTATGGGTCGGACTAGTCTGCGTGGCCGGACTTGTCCGGATGACCGGACTTGTCCGGACCACGACCGGACTAGTCCGATTTTCATGAGAGTTCAGATTTTTAGTTTTCGAGTTACCAGGTTGTGAGGGTCCTCCCTTCACAAAGGTGATCCTTCCCTTGTTGTTCTTATGATTTCCAGCTCTTTGCTTTCCATCACAAGAGTAACCAATGCCATACTTGACATTTGGAGGTCTTTGGACCAAATATGCATTACGTGCATAGTTGATCCTCTCCTTGTCAAATATTACACATTGCGTAGGATTTTTGTCCTTCGTGGAGGTAGGATTTTCCTTCAACCTGGTGTTAGTTTTATCACATTTGCAAACATGAGCGATATTAGTTAAAGTGGGTTGAGAAGGTGGGGTTGAAGAGGAGGAAGGTTCACTAAGCTTGAGTGACTCAACCTGCACTTCAAGGATCTTGTTGACCTTGATTTGGTCATCAAGCTGATTCTTGATTGCAACATTTGAGTTGGTTAGCTCCAAGCAAGTTTTCTTGCTTGAAGCTAGCTCAAGCTCTAGTGAGTGATTTTTCTCCTTTTCAAGAACTAGAAGATTGTCAAGTTCGACATGCTTCTCCTTTTGGGAGATAATCATGTCTTCTTGACGATCAATTAGCTCTTCCTTCTCAATAAGTTGGTTAAGCAAGAATTTCATTTTTGCAGCAGTTTTTCTATCTAAACCAATTAGCATATCTTCATCATCACTATCTAGATCATCATCACTTGAGTAAGAATGCGAGGAAGGAGTTTTGATGTTTACCTTGCGTTTACCTTCCTTAGCCATGAGGCAAGTTCCATTTGCCTTCTTTGCACCGAGCGTGGGGAAGAGTGTGAGTTTCTTGGGCATGCTTTCAATGGCTATGCTAGCCATTTCTTCTTCATCGGACGATGAGGACTCATCGTTTGAGTCCCACTCCTTTCCGATGTGTGCTTGTTCAGCTTGTTTCTTCTTCTTGAAGAACTTTTTCGGTTGAGGCTTGGATTCTTTACTCTTCTTCTTGTTGTCCTCATATGGGCAATCAACTATGAAGTGATTGTACTCACCACAATTATAGCATGCCCGCCTCATCTTCGGCTTTGTCTTCTCCTTGTATTTTCCTTCACTCGATTTTGCTCCTTGTCTTTTCTTCATAATTCTTTTGAATTTCTTCATGAACAGAATCATATCTTCTTCGTCCAGCTCGCTGCTTTCATCATCGCTGTCCTCCTCAAACTGAGCTTCTCTTGCTTCTTTGGATAGAGGTTTGAGTGTGGATTTTAAGGCAACTCCCTTCTTCTTGGCCGATGTGAGGTCAGCTATTTCTTTGACGTGCTTGGCTTGCTTCTCCATCATCTCAAAGTTGATGATTTTGCCAAGCAGTTCATCCGGAGTCATTTTCTTGTACCCGGGACTTTCTCGGATCATAGAACAGAGTGTGACGTTGCGAGGCATAAAGGCTCTAAGGATGAGCTTTACAACCTCGTGGTCATTCCACTTTTTGCTACCATACAATCGAACCTTGTTCACAAGAGTCTTTAGTCTGTTGTACATGTCCTGGGGAGATTCATCTTCCTCAATCGCGAACCTTCCTAGTTCGCCTTCAATCATTTCAATCTTTGCCTCCCGCACATGCCGGTCACCTTCATGTGCTGTCTGTAGTGTGTCCCAGATTTCTTTGGCAATTTCCAATCCGTCCACCTTTGTGAATTCATCTCTACTTAGAGATGAGGTGATAACGGCTGCGGCTTGGGCATTCCTGTGGATGGCTTGCTCTTGACTTGGCGTGAGTTCTTCATCGTCATCAGGGATGTTTATTCCTGTGCACACAATATGCCATAAACTTGGGTTAAGGGAAATCAAGTGCATCTTCATGTTTTGCCTCCACATGGAGTAATCACTCCCATCGAAGTGTGGGGCTTTTCCGAGAGGAATAGATAGATAATGACTGCTGTTAGAATTTAAACGGTCATAATTAAAAGGATATCGGGAGTAGTCGGTGTGACTACTCCCCCTCTTCTTTTCTTCAACTTTAGCTTTCCCTTTGGAAAGTGCTTTCTTTCGGAGCAGTGCTTTCAGCTCCAATGTCTCCTCATCATCATCATCGAAGTCTTGAATGGCTTCGAGATACCTTTCGAGCTTTTGGTGCTTGTCATTGTTCATTTCTTCCTGGTTGTTGATTTTCTGGACTTCCTTCATGTCCGACATGATCTCTTCGAGTGGTTGCACTCTTTCTTGAAGAACCTGCTCTGATACCAATTGAATGTAGGCCTAGAGGGGGGGGGGGTGAATAGGCCTTCTTGAATTTCTCGGTTCCTGTAGCACTTCAACAAAAAGGTCAAATCCAGATATATCGGACTAGTCCGGTAAAGTGCGGACTAGTCCGGATTTCACGGGCTAGGTTGATCAAGTTAGGTCAATTTGATTGTTTCGTTGTCGTTTGCAGCGGAAATATAAACTATAATGACAGTTCAATAGTTGTATGTTAAGTTTTATTGCAAGTATGATTCTTGTTCAACTATTTAACTTCAATTCAACAAAATGAATCAAACCCTAGATAATGTTGATCAACTAGAATGATGAACACAAACGAACAAGACACAAGATTTATCCCGTGGTTCGGTTACCACGAAGGCAGCCTACGTCCACGTTGAGGAGCCCACAAAAGGACCGGGTCTTCACCAACCCTTCCCTCGTCGGATCGCCACGAAGGCCAATCCTCTTCCACTAATCACACAGGGGTAAATCACCAAGTTGAAGGGGCGATCTCACAAGTTGAGAGCTCCCTTGATTACAAGTTTCAAAACCACCAATAACACACTTCGAAATATACAAATTGAGATGCAAGAGTGTGTTAGAGATTCAAACCAAGAGCTCAATCGTGTGCAAAGTGCCTCTCCAATGATCTACAAGTGATCTTCAAAGGATTGATCGATTTTGCACTTAATTTCGTGGAGAGAGATGGTTTTTGAGTCTCTTGGGAGGTGTGACGGCGCTAGGGTTCGAGAGCTGTTGAAAGTGGGCCGTGCACCTCTATTTATGTGGGGTTTCCAGAAGTTACCGTTAGGGTTCAGAAAGATCGGACTAGTCTGTGGTGGAGACCGGACTAGTCCGGTGTGTTGTGTGAAGCAAACCCTTAGTGTCCAGGAATATCGGACTAGTCCGATTGAAAAACGGACTTGTCCGATTTCGCTGCTGGAAATCTTCGGACTTGTCCGGTTGCTATCGGACTTGTCCGGTCCTGTGAAACCCTAAGTGTTTGGAACGACAAGTCCGCACTTGGAGGACTTGTCCGATTTAGATCAGAGTGTATATCGGACTAGTCCGTGTAATCACCGGACTTGTCCGATCTTGTGCAGAATGTGATATCGGACTAGTCTGGCTGATATCGGACTAGTCCGGTCCTGTATAGTTTTGTGCATTGTGTGTGTGTGATTAAGTGAGATTGAGCTCTTGGGTGTGTTTCCTTAACACACTCCATACATACTAAACAACTAATTTCTTCTTCTTGAGCTCAAACTCATTCTCCTTCTTAATTTCCCTCTTTTTGGCATTTTGCTCATTTTTCATCATTTTCCTGCATTCATCTCAACAAAAGGATTAGGATCCCAATTGCTTGTCATAAATCATCCAAAACCCACAAGGGAGTCCTAGATGCACTTTCAACCGGACTGGTCCGCACAAGATCGGACAAGTCCGAAGTTGTCCAGGGGCAAATACCGAACTAATCCACAGCGAAAACGGACAAGTCTGTTTTTAGACAGAGAGAAATCAGACTAGTCCTCAGCAAAACGGAATAGTCCGCACTTTCCTACGTTCTAAGTGCGGTTTTGTTCCAAATCAATTTTAAACTTGTTCCTCTTGTTATGGGTTAATGTTAAACATGTATATGAGTGCATGCAAGGCATGATGCATGAAAATGAGGGTGTTACAAACCTACCCCCCTTAAAATGAATCTCGCCCTCGAGATTCGATGCGGAAGAGAAGAGATAGGGAAATTCCTTCTTGAGATCATCCTCTAGCTCCCAAGTTGCTTCTTTTTCGGTGTGGTGCTTCCATTGAACTTTACACCATTTAATGACCTTGTTCCTTGTGACCCTCTCCTTAGTTTACAAGATTTTGACCGGTTACTCGGCATACGTCAAATCTTCCTCTAGTTCCAATTCTTCCATTGGCACTTGATCTTCCGGTACCCTGAGACACTTCTTGAGTTGGGAAACATGAAAGACATCATGTACATCCGAAAGATGAGCTGGCATCTCCAACTTATACGCTACTTCTCCTCTTTTGTCCAAAATCTTGAATGGTCCAATACAGCGAGGTGCGAGCTTGCCTCTTATGTTAAACCTCTTATGACCTCTCATTGGTGACACCTTGAGGTAAACAAAATCTCCTATTTCAAAGGCTAATTTCCTTCTCCTATTGTCCGCATAGCCTTTTTGTCTTGATTGGGCAGCCCTCAAGTTTTCACGAATTATCTGGACTTGCTTTTTGGCTTCTTGCAACACATCCAGACCAAATACTTGAGTTTCCCCTGCTTCATTCCAGAATAAAGGTGTCCTACACTTCCTCCCATAAAGTGCTTCGTATGGTGACATCTTCAAACTTGCTTGGTAACTATTATTGTATTAAAATTCCGCGTATGACAAGCTTTTGTCCCAACTTTTTCCATGCTTTAAAGCACAAGCTCTTAACATGTCCTCCAAAATCTGATTGGTCCTCTTGGTTTGTCCATCCGTTTGAGGATGATATGTTGAACTAAAATTCAACCTCGTTCCCAAAGCTTCATGCAATTTTTGCCAAAACCTGAAAGTAAATTGAGAACCTCTATCCGAGACTATCTTCTTCGGTACTCCATGTCGGCACACAATATGCTCCATATACAATTCTGCTAGCTTCGCGGTGGTATATGTGGTCTTGACAGGAATGAAGTGAGCTGATTTTGTCAACCGATCTACAATGACCCATATTGAATCATAGCCATACTGGGTTCGCGGTAATCCAACTATAAAGTCCATACCAATCTCTTCCCACTTCCACTCTGGAATCTTCAATGGCTGCAATAACCCTGCTGGCCTTTGATGTTCCGCCTTGACTCGTTGTCACACGTCACACAATGCAATATATTCGGCTATGTCCTTCTTCATGCTATCCCACCAATAGCAAGTCTTCAAGTCTTTGTACATCTTCGTACAACCTGGGTGAATCGAGTAAGGCGAGTCATGTGCCTCCTTTAATATTGTCTCCCGAATATGCTTTACATTAGGCACAACGATTCTCTTTCCAAGCCATAAGGTACCATGTTTGTCTTTATCAAATCTGAATTCTCTCCCTTCTTCGGTTCTTTCCTTGATTTCCTTGATCTCTTCATCTGCGGTTTGGGCCTCTCGAATTTCTTGCTCCAAGGTTGGGTTTAACTCCATCATCTCCGTCTCATTTACAAACCCGAGGTTCAACCGTTCAAACTCCTTACATAACTCAGACGGTAACTCTCGAACTGTAAGTTGATGGCTTACTCCCTTTCTACTCAAAGCATTGGCCACTACATTGGCGTTCCCCGGATGATAGTTGATCCCCAAATCATAATCTTTGATGAGCTCCAACCATCTTCGTTGCCTCAAGTTCAGATCCGTTTGTGTGAAAATATACTTCAAACTCTTATGATCCGTATAGATTTCACACCTATGTCCAAGAATATAGTGTCTCCAAATCTTCAATGCATGTACCACGGCCGCAAGTTCCAAATTGTGCGTGGGGTAATTCTGCTGATGTTTCTTCAATTGTCTTGATGCATAGGCGACCACTTGACCTTCTTGCATAAGCAAGCATCCGAGTCCTTGTCTTGATGCATCACAATAAATATCAAAACTCTTGCTTACATACGGCAATACCAAAAATGGGGCTGTTGTTAACCTCTTCTTCAACTCCTCAAAACTGTTTTGACAAGCTTCAGTCCATTGGAACGCCTTTCCCTTCATTAGCAACTCCGTCATAGGCTTGGCTATCTTGGAAAAGTCCTTGATGAATCTACGGTAATATCCAGCCATCCCAAGAAAACTCCTTATTTCCTTGACATTTTGCGGCGGTTCCCACTTCAACACATCCCTCACTTTACCAGGGTGAACCGATACTCCTCCTCCTGAGATGATATGACCCAAAAATGGCACCTCTTTCAATCAAAACTGACACTTGTTGAACTTGGCATACAATTGATGCTCCCTCAATTTCTGCAGCGTAAGCCTCAAGTGTTCCTCATGTTCCTTCTCATCCTTTGAGTAGATCATAATATCATCAATGAACACCACAACGAACTTATCTAAGTACTCCATGAAGACCTTATTCATGAGGTACATAAAGTAGGCAGGTGCATTTGTCAATCCGAAAGACATCACGGTGTACTCATAAGATCCATACCGTGTCCTAAAAGCTGTCTTGGGTATGTCCGATGGTCTAATCTTCATTTGAAAGTATCCCGACCTCAAATCAATCTTAGAGAAGACACAAGCACCCTTCATCTGATCAAACAAGTCTTCTATGCGCGGCAAGGTGTACTTGTTCTTGATTGTTACCTCGTTGAGAGCTTGGTAATCCACGCACATCCTTTGGGATCCGTCCTTCTTGTCCACAAACAGCACAGGCGCTCCCCAAGGTGAAGAGCTAGGGAGAATAAAACCCTTCTCTAATTGCTCTTGAATTTGCTTCTTGAGCTCCGCTAATTCCATAGGAGGCATCCTATACGACCTCTTAGCTATAGGTGCAGTTCCAGGTATTAAATCAATGACAAACTCAATGTCTAGATCGGGTGGCATACCTGGCAACTCGTCCGGAAAAACATCCAAAAATTCACACACCACCGGAATCTCCTCAATTACGGCACCGTCCATATGATTCAATTCCAATTGCTTTGGTGCGGTTTGAGATGCTTCAAATTCTATGGTGATCCCTTCTTCATTGGTCAACTTCACGGTCTTCGTGGCACACTCAATAACTCCATTGTGCTTCCTTAACCAGTCCATACCAAGTATAATGTCCAACCCTTGAGAATCCAAAACAATGAGGTTGGCGGAGAAGTCTACCCCCCTTATTCTAAGGCTTACTTTTGGACATACTATATTTGTCCTCATCTCTCCTCCAGGAGACTTAACCAATAGAGTAAACTTCATATGAGAGATAGGCAAACTATACTTGGCAACATACATCGATGCAATGAATTAATGCGATGCTCCAGAATCAAATAACATAGTCGCGGGGTTGGAGTTGGCGAGAAACATACCAATGACCACGTCATCCGCTTGTTGAGCATCCTCCGTAGAGACATGGTTCACGTTGCCACGAGCAAAATTATGCTGTCCAGGCTTCCTTGTGGTTGTCCTCCATTAGGTCTTGGGTTTTGCCTCGGTGCATTGCTTCCTTGACCAAGGCCCGACTTAGGACATTGATGCACAAAGTGTCCAGCTTCTCCACAAGTATAACACTTCTTAACCCCACCAGAATTGTTGGGACGCGCTTGGTTTTGAGCATTTGCAGCAGGAAAATTAGCACGAGGCTCATAAGGCATTGCAGGCCTAGGTGCTTGCATAACAGGGCGCTGCTGCACAAACCGAGTTGGACGCGGTGCATAACCAGGGCGCTGAGCAGGAATAGAGGAGCTGTAATGAGGCGCATTGGGTGGTGCAAAGCGAGGGCGCACATTACTTCCTTGTTGCTGTCCTTGATATGGCGCCTTCCTCTTGATTTCTTGCTCCATCTCATGGATCTTGTTCTCAACCACAATCGCTTTGTCCACAAGCTTCTAGAAGTTGGCATAGTCACAGTTGAGTAGTTGCACTTGGATTTCATTGTTCAAGCCTCTCATGAACAAATATTGCTTCCGGCTGTCCCGACTGACATCCTTAGGCGCATACCTTGAGAGTTGAGTGAACTTATTGAGATATTCACTCACACTTGATCTTCCTTGCCTTAAATTCTCAAATTCTTGCCTCTTCAATATCATAACACCCTCGGGCACATAATGAGAACGAAAATTTTCCTTGAATTCGGCCCAAGTAATTCTCTCTTGATTCTCATGAGCATTGCAATAAGAATCCCACCAATCCGCAGCTGCTCCAACTAGTTGATGAGAAGCAAACAAGACCTTCTCCCAGTCACTGCATTGGACAATAGCTAGCTTCTTCTCCACGGACTTGAGCCAATTGTCCGCATCCATAGGGTCAGCAGCTTGAGCAAAGGTCAGCGGCCTAGTCCTCATAAACTCTCCCAATCGGTTATGAGGAGGCAGGGGTGGCAGTGGAGGCATGTGGGGCTGATTGTTGATATTGCCAGCCTGCAGCTGTCCCATAGTCTGTATCATGGTCTGCATGAGCTGGTTTTGCATGGCCAATAGCTGCTCGATGTTGATACCTCCCTGAGTAGATCCTTGTCCAACGTTGTTCTGAGGTACTCCATTGTTCTCCTCTTCATCATTGCCATCCCTCTGGTTGCGAGTCCTCACCATCTGAAGAAAAGCAGTAGGTAAGAATTAGAAAACGTCCCCATCTAAATGCATCAAGGGATATGAAACTAAACAGCTAGCTACACTAGCCTAGGTGGACATGGCAATGCTAAGGCACCCCAAAATCCTCTATTAAGCACACAAGCAAACAATATATATAGCAAACAGCACACCAAGCAAAAACACATCGATTCCTGAGTGCTCCTATGTGCTCTAAAGTGTCCATTATATCTACGGTCAACCTGTGGCTCTGATACCAATCTGTGACGCCCGGTTCCGAAAACTGAACCAAGCTAACGCATATGTGTGCCCAGGATGTTCATCACACATACACGAGTGCAATCACAAAAGAGTATACAGAAAATTACCACAAGACAAGATTAATTAACCAAATTTTATTACACAAACCAGATTATCCTCGAATACAAGCTCCAATGAATATTAATGACGAGTTCAACTAATGCAGCGGAAATAAACTAATTAAGCAACTAAACAACTATGCAGCATAAGCGATAGGGTATGTATGCGCAGCTCCAATCAACACCACAGGCAAAGCTGACGGTAGACACGGCCTAGAACTCCGCATTATCACCATTAAACTCCCAATCCTGACCTGCAACTGTTGGGGGGATTGCAAGAGTGAGTACATGTCGTACTCAGCAAGTGTGGAAAGTATGACATGTGGCTGATTCAAATGACGACAATAATAATGGCAAAGTGCTGAAAAGTACAGTAAAACATTTGAAAAGCAATATATTATATGTATGTGAAATAACCCATCATAATCATAAATAATACCATAATACCAAACTGAATTCACTACCATCATCAATAATTCCAGATTTCACCATCGTCAATAACCATATTCAATACCAGAAATTAATCCATAACCATCCATAACCATTAACAAACCATAACCATCCCAATACCGAGTTCCCTCTAATCATGTAGGTCATCCAGGCGCTCATAACCGGGAGCACGGCTATCATGATAGTTTTATTAGACTCTGCAGAGTTTGTACCTCTTTACCCACGCGTTTGTGATTTCATCACCCGTCGGCGACTAAAGAACCTCCCTTATGCCAATTACACTTCCTTTGGTGTGTGGCCAAGAGATCACAAAATAGCCTTTACAAAGGGATTACTAGTCTATTTAGACCCCACTGAGGTTTCACCGGTGGCGATGCCTCCAACTGAGCACATCTTCAACCAAGGGCCCCCTCTTGAGCCATTCGGATCCCAGGGTAGTCCCACCAATCATCAACAAGCCCAATCCGACTACCCCTTCCCCGAGCATCCACAATGGTCCAAACAGCACTAGCAGAGCCCTAATTAATCAGCTACACTGCACCCATACTTGGCCTCGTGGTGGCACTGTAGTCCTGGCTTATTCTCGCATGAACCGGTCCTTAGATCTAAAGCAAGCAAACCACCATAACATCCAACCCATCCACATACCAGGCTTGCTTAGATCACCCATTACCATACCATATTTAACCAGTTCATGTTAACCATAATCTCATCCATGCATAATTAAATTGAGTGGTATAGTTATTCCCATCCCAGTTGATTAAGCGAAGCAAAAGGTAAAAAGTCCATCCCGACGCTCTACCATAAATTCCAGGTGACAAGGGTGGTTTAGCAAGTCTAGTAGACTTCCTACCATAGGATTCCCATCAAATTGACACAAGCATGCAGTTTTGCAAACAAAACATTTATTTTAAAAACAGGATCAATATGCTTCAAGGACACTTGCCTTGCTCTTGCTGTTGATTAGGGTCAAAGCCTTCAAACTCCTGGTGCTGTAGATCCTCCGCGGCACTTTCTAGTGCAAATCCGTCTAATCCACACAATAAACATACAAGATAAGAAACACAATCAAAGAGTGCACAAATATTACTCAATATGACATGACATGCATGATTGATGCAAATGCAAGGTAGAACTTGTTACTAGATTGCTTTTAATGATATCTAACTAGTTCTAATAGCTTTTAACAAGTTTATACAGGTTTGGAGTTGATTAGATCAAATTTTAGAGTCAATTCAACACAATTTAACCAGGAAGATCGGACTAGTCCGCTAGGGACCGGACAAGTCCGCACTCCGCGAGAACAGCAGATTAGGGTTTTGTAGATCGACGTAAATTCGGAGATTAGGGGTTGAATTCACGTAAGGAAAAGAGAATAGAAGTTATACCAGGTGTTTAGAACTCCAATGAACCAAGAAACTTGGAGGTAACACTTGGATCTTGATGATCTAGGGTTGGTGATGAACTTGGAGATGAATTGGTGGTGAAGGACGAAACTTGGTGGAGATTTTGATCCTCTTTCGTTTCCTCCTCTTCTTCTTCTTGCTTGGGATCTTCTCCTCCCTCCTTGATGGTGGCTCCCCACGAACTAGGGTTTGGGTGGGTGGAAAAGTGGCAAATAGATGTCAAACCAAGGGGTGGGGCTGTTTATATAGAGGTGGAGGCTAGGGTTAGATGGATTTCGAGTTTTGGGATGAGTAGAGGCCGGTTTAGAGTCCCAAATGGGCTATGAAAGAGTTGGGCACGACGTCCCTAGGACCACTTAACGTGAAACCCAAGAAACAAGTCATAAAACAAAAGGTCAATCTCGGAGTCACGAAATATCGGACAAGTCCGGAAAGGACCGGACTAGTCCGAAGTCATCCAAAGCGAAAATCGGACAAGTCTGGCCTAAAATCGGACAAGTCCGATCTTAGTCAGAAAGGAAAACGGACAAGTCCGCTGGAACACCGGACTAGTCCGGAAAAGTCCAGGGACTTAACAAATTTTCAAGGATTCATGGAATACCAGACTAGTCCGCACAAGATCGGACAAGTCAGAAGTTGTCCAGGGGCAAATATCGGACTAATCCGCAGCGAAAATGGACAAGTCCGTTTTTAGACAGAGAGAAATCGGACTAGTCCTCAGCAAAACCGGACTAGTCCGCACTTTCCTACGTTTTAAGTGCGGTTTTGTTCCAAATCAATTTTAAACTTGTTCCTCTTGTTATGGGTTAATGTTAAACATGTATATGAGTGCATGCAAGGCATGATGCATGAAAATGAGGGTGTTACACTTCACAATGATGGTGGCCGAGCCAGAGCATCCAGCCCCGGCACCTCCCAGGGGGCCCGCCATCAAAATACCAACGAAGATGGTGGGCGACGCCAGAACAACCAGCCCCCAGCACCTCCCAAGGTGCCCTCCATTGACATACCGACCAAGGTGGTGTGCAACACCAGAGCATCTAGCTCCGGCACCTCCCAGGGGCTTGCCGTCGACGTTTCTACGAAGATAGTGGGCATCACCAGAGCATCCAGCTCCGGCACCTCAGAGGAGGCCCGCCGTCGATGTACCTACGAAGATGGTAGGCAACGCCAGAGCATCCAGCTCCGGCACCTCCCAAGGGGTCTACCGTCGACGTCCCAGAACGTCAACGACAGCACCAAGTGTGAATAAGTGAGTAAACTCTCCTGCCCCGCACTTGTTGCTAATAGGTTTCTCTTGCGATAGTCTATACACCATGGGTCTGCCGTCGACAACTTCACGACGATGGTAGGAGACGCCGGAGCATCCAGCCTTGGCACCTCCCAGGGGGCCCGCCGTCGATGTTTCTATGAAGATGGCGGGTGACACTGGAGCATCCAACTCCGGCACCTCCCAAGGGGCCTGCCGTCGATGTCTCCACGACGATGGCAGACGATGTCGGAGCATCCAGCTACTGCACCTCCCAAGGGGTCTGGCATCGACGCCTCCACGATGATGGTAGATGACACCGGAGCATCTAGCTCCGGCACCTTCCAAAGGGTTGGTCGTCAACGTCCCCACGAAGATGGTGGGTTGCGCTGGAGCACCCAGCTCTGACACCTCCCAAGGGGCCTACCGTCGACGAATCTACAATGATGGTGGGCGACGCCGGAGCATACAGCCCCGGCACCCCCCAGGGGCCCTACCATCGACGTCCTGACGCGTCAGCGACAGCAACAAGCGCAGACAAGTGAGTGCACACTCCTTCCATGTTTCTGCTGCTAACAAAGTTCGCTTGTGGTATCCTACCCACCAGGTGCCCGTATTCCACGACTACACGACGGCGGTAGGCAACGCCAGAGCACCCAGCTTCGGTACTTCCTGGGGGCCTGACGTCGATGACTTCACAGCAACAAAGGGCGGAGCCAGAGCAGCCAGCTCCGGCTGCCGACAACGATAACACTCATGGTCCCTCACTCCGACAAGGGGCATTCGAAGACATCCTGCATTCAAGTGGCAGGTGTAACCAACAATTTGGCCACACCTACCAAGGGGCCTCTAAGGGGGATTCCATAGGCAGGACGTCATCTAGCAACAAACCGGCCGCGTCAATTGTGCAAGCATTGGTCCCTAAAAGGCTAACGACATGAACAGAAGCTCTTCAAGACCTTACTCAAGAGAAGGAATTGGGGTAACAATATGGAAGCACGCGACAAGACAACAGACAAAACAACATGAATCCAACTAGTCTCGTTTATTTACACAAGGGGGCCATCCCCGAATACAAAAGCCTCGCGCCTAGGTGCCGCCAGCCTCAACTCCGCTGGAACAAAGAAGCAACCTCTCTGGCAAGGTCTTGGACTTCGTCCCTAAACTCATCCTCCCGCTCACAAAGGGGACCTTTCTCCACCGCCTCCAGCGGAATCTTTGGGTACCAGCTTCGGAGGCATACCAGGACGTGGCAGGCCACTAGCTCAGCCAACTCCTTTCCTTCAGCCTTCAGCCACCTTGCGAGGACAGTGTTCACCGATCCCAATGACGAACAGAGGGAGTCCAAGGCAGGAAGCAGCTGGGGCACCCCCTGAGATGGCTCCCCACGCGGCACGGGACCAAGTCCGAGGGGCTCCAGCACCGCCCCAGCACGGGCCAGGAAGTCCCGGACCCCTTGGGCCTTGGCCGTGCATGAGGCCTGAAGGCTCTCCGTCTCTCTCCGCGCAGCCTCCTCACGGTCGTCGAGCTCCCGAGCTGTAACACCCTAAATTTTTGCATCCTGCATTGCATACATGATCATGCATTAAACACTAGTAGAATAAAAGAAAAATAATAAAACATGCATATACAAATATGTGTAGCAAAAGAAGAAAAAGAAAATAATAGTTATAGCCTAAAACTTGTAATAAGGAATAAGTATAAAAATAATAATAAAAATATATATAAGTATATATATAAATAATATATATAACAATATATAAAAATAGATAAAATATTAATATTAATAATATATGTTATAAAAATAATAAATAATAAATATATAATATGAATAATAATATATATATATATATAAATATATATAATAAATTATATAATAAAAGAAAGTATAAAAAAAGGAAAATAAAAAAATTATAACTAATAAAATATATAATAATAATAATATAAAAGAATAAAAAAATAAAAGAAAAGGAAAGTAAAAAAATAAAAGAAAAAAAAGGGCCAACCCGGCGGCCAGGCCAAGCGGCCCAGCCGACCGAGCGCCCCGCGCCAGCCCGGCCGCCCGCGCGCGAGCCACGCGCCAGCCCCGCCTGGGCCCCTGGCCACGCGCCCCGCCGCCGACGTGCGCCCGCGCGCGCACGCCATTCCGCGCGAATCCCGCCAGCGCCCGGCCTCCCGCCTCCCGCCCGGTCCCCGCGACCCCCGACCCCGCCGAAAATCCCGCCCCGCGTCCGACTTCCCCGCCCCCGAGTCCCTTTCCGCCCCGACTCCCCCCCCCCCCCCCCCCCCCGATTCCGCCGGCTCCGGAACCGATTCCCGATCGCCCTCCCGCCGCCCCTATAAAAAGGGACCGAAGGCTTCACGATCCAGCCGCCAGACGCTGCCGCCTTCGAGGAAAAACTGCCGGGAAAAACACCAGGGACCAGAGAGTTGCTCCCAGGGAAGAAAAAGGAGAAAAAGAAGGGGAAGAAGAGGAAGGAAAAGAGGAGGGCCCCACCGTCCGCCGAAGATCGTCGTCGACATCGCGCCGCCTCGTCGTGCCGCCGGAGAACGCATCTACTTCGTCTACGCATTGTCCCCATCCCGCGATCATCGAAGCCATCGCATCTATGGTAGGCCATGTTCCCGATGCGAATTTTAGCGATCATATTGAACCTAATAGGCGTAACTTGATCGTAGTTGTGTCATAATTTTATTTTCATCAGCATTAATCCACCCTAAAACCCCCGTAAACTCATATGAACACGTATGAACTACTCGCATCTAATTATTAAACAACCGTAGTTAATTAATTATTGAATTGTGCATGTATACATGTCATTGCATGTTGATTATTTTGTGTGCATCATGTTGATTGTATATGCTTTCTTGTATGTATGATCACGCGTAGAGGAACGTGCTCAAGAGGCCGCATACGAGGATTTCCAGAACCAAGACTTTGAAGCGCTTGAGCAACCCCATCCGCCGGAGCAAGGCAAGTGTCCTTGAAGCATATTGATCCTGTTTTATTAAATGTTTTGGTTGCGAACTTGCATGCTTGTGTCAAATTGATGGGAATCCTATGGTAGGAAGTTTACTAGTTTTGTTTGACCACCCTTGTCACCTGGAATTTATGGTAGAGAGTCGGGAAGGGTTTTTACCTTTTTGCTTCACATAATTAATTGGGATGGCAAACAACACTACACATTTAATTATGCATCAATGATATTCTGGTTAATGTGAACTGGTCAATACGATGGGTGATCTAAGCAAGCATGATTATGTGGATGGGTTGGTTGTTATGGTGGTTTGTTTGCTTTAGATCTAAGGACCGGTTCATGCGAGAATATGTCAGATCAACAGTGCCACCACAAGTCCAAGTATGGGTGCGGCGTAGCTGAATAATTAGGAGCGCTGCTAGTATTGTATGGACCATTGGATGGCGCGGGGAATGGGAGTCGAGGAGGACTGCCCTGGGATCCGCATGGCACACGAGGGGGCCCGTGGGTGGGAGAATAGAGATTCAAGCCTGCCGGTGAAACCTTAGTGGGGCCGTACATACTAGTAGTCCCTTTTGAAAGGCTATTTTGTGATCTCTTGGCCACACACCTACGGAAGTGTGAGATGGCACAATGGAGGTTTCTTAGTCATCGAAAGGTGATGAAATCACAAACATGTGGGTAAAGTGGTACAACCTCTGCAGAGTGTTAAAAACTATCATGATAGCCGTGCTCCCGGTTATGAGCGCCTGGATGACCACATGATTAGAGGGAAATTGGGATTTGGGATGGTTATGGTTTGATAATGGTTATGGTTTGGTGATGGTTATGGTTGATATTATGATTATGGTTATGCTTATGGATGGAATTATGGTTTATGACATTGATTATGGTTATTGGTTATGGTGATTTATGGACTGGTATTATTATGGTTACATGGTTTATGATGGGTTTACTTCACATAAATATAATACGTTGCTTTTCAAATGTTTTACTGTACTTTTCAGCACTTAGCCATTATTATTGTCGTCATTTGAATCAGCCACATGTCATACTTTCCACACTTGCTGAGTACGACATGTACTCACTCTTGCAATCCCCCCCCCCAACAGTTGCAGGTCAGAATTGTGAGTTTAATGGCGATAATGCGGAGTTCTAGGCCGTGTCTACCGTCAGCTTTGCCTGTGGTGTTATTGGAGCTGCGCTATCCCTTATGCTTAGTTTGCTTAGTTGCATAATTAGTTTATTTCCGCTGCATTAGTTGAACTTGTTATTAATATTCATTAGAGCTTATATTCGAGGATATAATGAATTATGTAATAAGAGTACTTATTTAATAATTTGAGCTGTGGTAATTATCTGTTTATCATTTTGTGAATCACTCGTGTATGTGTGTTGAACATTCTGGGCACACATATGCGTTAGCTTGGTTCATTTTCGGAACCGGGCGTCACAGATTGGTATCAGAGCCACAGGTTGACCGTAGGACGCAGCCTAGATAGAATGGACACTTTAGAGCACATAGGAGCACTCAGGAATCGATGTGTTTTTGCTTGGAGTGCTGTTTGCTATATATATTGTTTGCTGGTGTGCTTAATAGAGGATTTTGGGATGCCTTAGCATTGCCATGTCCACCTAGGCTAGTATAGCTAGTTGGTTAGCTTCACATCCCTTGATGCATATAGTTGGGGACATTTCTAAATTCTTACCTATTGCTTTTCTCTAGATGGTGAGGACTCGCAACCAGAGGGATGCTAATGATGAGGAGGAGAACCATGGAGCGCCTCAGAACAACATCGGACAAGGATCTACTCAGGGAACTATCAACATCGAGCAGCTATTGGCCATGCAAAACCAGCTCATGCAGACCATGATACAGACCATGGGACAGCTGCAGGCTGACAATATCAACAATCAGCCCCACATGCCTCCACCGCCACCCCCGCCTCCTCATAACCGATTGGAAGAGTTCATGAGGACTAGACCGCCAACCTTTGCTCAAGCCTGCCGACCCTATGGATGCGGATGATTGGCTCAAGTCCGTGGAGAAGAAGCTAGCCATTGTCCAATGCAGTGACCGAGAGAAGGTCCTATTTGCTTCTCATCAACTCGTTGGAGCAGCTGCCGATTGGTGGGATTCACTATGCAATGCTCATGAGGATCAAGAGAGGATCACTTGGGCCAAATTCAAGGAGAATTTTCGTTCTCATTATGTGCCGGAAGGGTGTTATGATCTTGAAGAGACAAGAATTCGAGAACTTAAGGCAAGGAAGATCAAGCGTGAGTGAGTATCTCAACAAGTTCACTCAACTCTCAAGGTATGCGCCCGAGGATGTTAGTCGGGACAGCCGGAAGCAATACTTGTTCATGAGAGGCTTGAACAATGAGATCCAAGTGCAACTACTCAACTGCGATTATGCCAATTTCCAGAAACTTGTGGACAAAGCAATTGTGGTTGAGAACAAGATCCGTGAGATGGAGCAAGAAATCAAGAGGAAGGCGCCATATCAAGGACAGCAACAAGGAAGTAACGTGCGCCCTCGCTTTGCGCCACCCAATGCGCCTCATTACAGCTCCTCTATTCCTGCTCAGCGCCCTGGTTATGCACCACGCCCAACTCAGTTTGTGCAGCAGCGCCCTGTTATGCAAGCAATGCCTTATGCGCCTCGTGCTGATTTTCCTGGAACCAATGCTCAAAACCAAGCTCGTCCCAATAATTCCGGTGGAGTTAAGAGGTGCTATACTTGTGGAGAAGCTGGACACTTTGCGAATCAATGTCCTAAGTCAGGCCTTGGTCAAAGAAGCAATGCGCCGAGGCAAAACCCAAGACCTAATGGAGGACAACCACAAGGAAGCCGTGGACAGCAGAATTTTGCTCGTGGCAACGTGAACCATGTCTCTACGGAGGATGCTCAACAAGTGGATGACGTGGTCATTGGTATGTCTCTTGCTAACTCCAACCCCGCGACTATGTTAATTGATTCTGGAGCATCGCATTCATTCATTGCATTGAAGTATGTCGCCAAGTATAGTTTACCTATCTCTCATATGAAGTTACTCTATTTGGTTAAGTCTCCTGGAGGAGAGACGAGGACAAATATAGTATGTCAAAAAGTAAGCCTTAGAATAAGGGGGGTAGACTTCTCCGCCAACCTCA